>KV425995.1:40214-87688 GCA_001632375.1 Exidia glandulosa HHB12029
TGGATCCTGCGTCTGCGCAAGGGCGTCGCAGACCGGCTCTGGGAGGACCTCATCATCGGCGTCATCGGCGACCAGTTCGACGCAGCGAGCGACGACAGCGAGCTCTGCGGCTGCACCATCTCCGTCCGCCCGACCGAGGACATCATCTCCGTCTGGCACAAGACCACCTCCGACCCGAAAGCCGTCGAGCGCATGCGCGACACGATACGGCGCGTCCTCGGCCTCCCCGCTGCCACCGTCATGGACTACAAGTCCAACAACGACTCCATGAACGACCGCAGCAGCTTCAGGCAGCCCGGCACCTCGTACGACAGGACCCCGCTCAGCGCCACTTTCGACCGCACGCCCCTATCCGGCTTGCAGGAGCGCGTCTGACAGATCTGTGCATCACGTGTGTTCGTTGTAGCACTACAGTATAACAAGTGCAGAAAACATTGCAAAATCCGTCTCTTGGCGCACAGCTCTGGCAGAACGAGAAGGCTATCTTGTCTAACGCAGTCCATGGGCATTCACAGCCATTTCGATGCCATTCCAGGAAAGCGTGAGGACGTGAGTTGTAAGGACGTCCGGGGCGTAGCAACGCCGAGCCGCCTCCGACTCCAACGAGCGACTGGGATGTTGCTTTTCGCGGCGACAATGGCTCGTTGGGCTTACACAGCTTGCATTGGTTATCCGGTTTTACTGACATATATGAGCAAATGCGTCAAGTTGGGGCAGGGCCGCTTAGAATTGCATTGAACAGTAAATGTTCAGTGTCTGGACGAAGAATGAGTCTCTTCACAGAACGCTGGCACGTCTGTGGAGGAGTGGACTAGTGGGGTGATAGTGTGTTTTCTCCCTCCTGCTTTTCGCGACTCTCACCTTGTCGAGTCGCCACAACGTACCATCAGGCTGCTCATACGTTAAACCCGGCCCACTCCCGGAGAATGGTTTGGGGTTTCAATGCTATTATATATTCAGTATCAGGGGAGGGGTATCTGCGCTCATCGCATCTCCCTGGTTCAGGTCGGACGAGGATCCTAGGAGAGTCAACGCGCGCAACCAAGATCATCGTTATCTTCCTCTTGGTCCTGCAGTTGCGATTATATAAAGCGTCGACAGAGTGCGCGTTGCTGCGGATCGTCGTAGTATACAAGTCCCTAACATACGCATAGGCTCGGCGTAGGCCAAGGCCCTCAGAGGCTTTCCCCGCACTGGAGATGCCGGCAACCCTCGCTGCACTTGAGCAGTACTGGGAGCTCGCGTTGTCTGCTCTCAAAGTCAGGACCAAACGCCATGCGGGCGATCTTCAAGGTGTGGGTAGGACCTCAGCACCGTCGGCACTCCGTCCCTGTGGATAGACAGCACAAGAGCGCGCTGTAGTAACATATCCACAGGGCACGACGGGCACAAGTCTTCCTAGGATCGTGAGACTCTGTCACTTGGAAAATAAACGCTAGTTCACCTACATATATTGTACATGTAATACCACAGTCGCGTCCCTAAAAGAGCACGATACGGGACTGCGACTTATCCTCACGAACCCTCTTGATGTCCTGCCACGTCGGATCCTTCGTCCAGGGATACACGCCAGCCACAGCAGGCCTAAACGTGGCACCCTTCTTCTCTCCTTCCCAACCGTAAAGCAGCACGTTGGAGACCAACAGGAGGGCGATAGGGATGAACACGGCTATGAATTCGTCCGACTCTTCGTACTTGGTGAAGCGCACGTCGGCAAAACCAGGGACGTCGGCGCCGACCTCCGCGCCAACTCCTTGTACTGCGCCACCGACGTAGTGCCCCGACTGCCACTGTGAGTGCGATTCCATCTCCGTGACCGTCTTGATCCCAGTGGTGTCCTTCTTCCTGTCGTGGTATTTCGCCCTTAGGTCACGTCGCGTGATGACGAACGCCTTGGGATCGAAGTCGGGAAGCTTAGGAGCAGACGATGTCGTAGCAACCCAGCCTGAGCCAGGTTCAAACTTGGTGTGTCGAAGCGCAGCTTCGAAGAACTCGAGACCCGATTGCGATTCCGGGAGCGCACGCTCGGGATCGCACTTTTTAATGTGCTCCTGCGTCGCCTTTGCCGTCGCCTCGGCTTCGAAAAACTTCAATTCGATGACGTAGACGCGCCAGCCGTCTTTCGTCTTGAGCAACATCACGATGTCGCCTCGCTGGTCGAGGCATTTCTCTGTAGTCCTGCAGCGAAGCCATGGCTCGGATTGAGCTTGGTGTCGCCACTGACCGTTATGCTGCAAGAAGTCCCGTATCAGGCCCAAGGCGAAGTCCTGGAAATCAGCTTCGTTTTGCAGCCGCGGCTTGCGGGTCTTCAGACCGCGTAAGATCGCACCCCGCAGCCATTCAAGCGTGAAATCCTCGACCGGGATTCGTGCGAGGGACGACACTGGCTTATTGTACTGAGATTCGTGAGTGCACTGAATCGCCTAACTTGACGTCGTAAGCTTACCTCGTCCACAGTAGCAATGATGTGTTGAAGAGTCTGCTTCGCGTGGCGGCCCGCCACGCTGGCTACCCACTTCCCGTTCCTCTCCCCCACCCGAAGCAGACCAAGACTTTCGAGTATAGCAGCTGGCAGGAACGTGTCGTCGCCGCGAGGAGTCGGAGCTTTTTCGAGCTCATCGTACGTCCACTCCCAGGTCCTGTCCCCCTTGGGGATCTCGACAACCCGATACCCAAGGGGACTATCCTTGACGATGTCCCTGAGCCAGGTCGGGATTGTACGAACGAGGGGGAATATCATGGGTAAAGACGTCTGATACCGGCTTAGACCCTTCACTTTGGTGTCGCAGTCCTCCGGCGTCAGCGCAGCTCGCCTCGACCACGGCTTGCTCCTATCTGACCTCGCCTTGTGAAGGAGCTCGATCATCAGGACCAGTGTACTAGGGTCGATCGGGGCAGAGTCGGCGTCTATATCGATCCCATTCCAGACGCTCCACAACCTGTCGGGCTTAGCATCGTACGCGACCGTCTTGTGGTCGGTAACGTCGGCGTTGGCATGGTGGATCTGCCTCGTGAACATCGACAACACGAGGTCATATCTGACAACGGCGTAACCATGCAAAGGAAGCGCGATGGGCAGGTGAGAAACGTCCGTATACAGTCCGGCGAGCGCAGTCCAGTTCAAGTATGCACGCGGATTAGACCCAGTGATGACGATTTTGTACACAGCGCCCTTCTTCTGATAGGATTCGGCGAGAGGAGAAAAGACGAGGTGGTTGACGGTCTCGATAAGCGGGCGGATACTCGCATGTAGACCATCCGTTTCCCACAAGGAGCAGATGGTGGCTCTCTCTAGGATCATCTCAAACGCATGCACGCAGACGAGGAGCGAGGCGTCACTCTTGGAGAGAAGATTCTACAGGAGTGATTTGTCGTTAGACGATTGCAGTCATTACCAAGATCGACTGTGACGTACTAGGAGAGTTGGAATGATGTCGTCCTGCTTGATAGTTGGGCGGAAACCCTTCAGGGAAGGTACTTCGCCCGAGTAAACCCTGATGAATTTCTGAACCCTACGCGTAATGTAGCCCTTGAGCATCCCTTGAATGCTCTCTGTGCTCTCTCTGCGTCTTATCCCGTTCCCATATTCTCCCATAGCCCGTCCAAAATCGAGGTGAAGGACTGTGTACGACGGAGTTGAAACCCGCTTCAGAAAGTCGACGTCCTTGGAAACAGAAGCGAACCGATCGGAGCCAGACATGTCATACGCAAAAGCAAGAGTGGAAGAGAATCGCATGGCCGAGTACTCGCTGGGTGAAGCGAACAAAACACAGACACGGCTCTTCGAATCAGCGAGGGCTTCGTCGCAGATCGTTCCCAAAGGAGCACTGTTGTCGATGAGGACACTACCAACTGTGGTCAGAAGATCTGCGAAGTCTCCGTAGGCTTCCTAAGATACAGAGATACACGTCAGCCTCATGCCCAACACGTAATGTGTGACTAACCCATGCTGGTTCGGGACGTGGTTCAGATAGGATGACCTGCCAGATCTTGTAGCCCCTGCGGGACAGAGACAGTGTAGGACTTGCGCGATCTCGTTGCGGTGGGTTCCCGGGACTGCGTGATCGCTTGTTCGAATCGAGCGCCTGGCCTTGTTGAGGTAGCGTCTGGTGCCCCGACTGAGATGCTCGACGAAGCCGAAGGTAGAGCATGCGCGGTGAAGCCTGAATATTCGCGGGCGAAGCGTTCGACGTGAAGAACGGTAGTTTGTCCAAGCTCAATTGGGAGTTAACTGGGTCCGGTTTAAGGGAGACCCACAGCTTGTCCTCAGGATCTACACCACAGGCGCATGTCCTGCGATGCTCAACCCGAATGTGTCCAATGAAGTCGCCAACCAGCGGACGGCTAGTGAGAGCGGAGATCGGAACGGAAGTTCTGCTGTGCGCGGCGTAGTTGTCATCTAGAACGACGACGACGATGTCCATGATGACTTGTGGCAGAGGAACGAGTTTGCCACAGGCGGCTATCGCCGACGGTTGAAGGGACGGAACGGTTTCATTGTCCGACCCGCACTCTCCCACCCTCACTCATGGAGCCACCCGTCACGCACCTGCGATGCGGCCTGACCGCGCACGACGACACCTACGCCTACGTGCCGTATCTCGACGAGCACTTCCCGCCGACTATGACGATAGCCGAGTTCCTGCGCGTAATGGCTGAGGATCACGCTCAGACCTGTGGGTGTTCGGTGCGCGTCGGCAGCGAGGCCTGGCTTCTCAACAAAAGAGTCGGCACCTTCCAGCGTACACCTCACCCCGTGAATCTTGACTGTACGCTGGGAGAGTTCATCTTGGGGCTCGACTGGGGCGCCGTTCATCTAGTCGTCAAGGGCCACCCAGTCGGTACGCTGGTAGCAATCCGTGGTTGTTAATGCCTTACCATCGCTTGCAGGCCGCTCCCTTCTTTCCGTGCATCCTCCGAACGTCTTGCCGACGTGCGAGGTCATCGAGCGCAACGACGCCGCCGCTTTTAAGCTCGCGGGTCCCAAGGTCCGTGCTGCCCATTTATGCCGACCACAACTCATAAAGCACTAGCTGGTCGTACCGGACGACAAGTGTACGGACTACGCGAAAATGTGCAGAACAGAGGGCTTGGTCATGGTCGACAAAACGCGCTTCGTCTTGCCACAGTTCAGCCAGCCTAAGCACAATCGACTCGCCGTCTTTCGCCGACCAGCGGGATTCGGTAAAACGACGCTGCTGTCTATTTTGACGACGTACGTCGATGTGCTGTGCCCACCTGCCTACTATTCGTCTATGGATTGCGATACGATACCACCACATCTCGTTTCTCTCGACGCCGCCGCTCGTATGTTGGTGTTGCATATGGACTTCGCCGATCTGCATTTCAACCACACCATGTCTCTCGAGGACATGTACGACGAGTGTGATCGCTTTCTCGCGGCAGTGGGTGCCAAATTCTTCGGTCGTTATGCAAACTTCCTGGGCGATGCTGTCCCTTTACCGGACGGGCAAGATTATTACGCGGCAATCGTAAGCACAGTTGTCCAGATTACTGCCCTCTGCTCATCGGCCCTACCATAGGTTGTAGCGTATAAAACTGGATACGAGGTGTTCCTTGCGATCGACAACTACACGGCGCCTTTCAAGCACCGTTGTACCCAATGGGAAGACATCGCGGGCGTCCACATCATCGATCCGATTCTGGAGGATTTCACCCGCGGGCGTATTCACCGCGGTATCATGATTGGGACCGAGTTCGAGTACTCGCCCTTCGCCAACTGGGAGCGCTTTCAGCGCTCGACCATCGATCTTACACACGGCAGCGAGCTCGCCACTGCATGCGGCCTCACATCCGACGAAGTCGAGGCCATTGGAGTAGCGGCTGGCATTGACGTCCTGGGCGATGTTCACAGCGCCGCTGTATCTCAGACCCACGAGACGCCGGCCGTCGACATCGCTGGCCACACACAACCGGTGTTTTGTACTCGCGATATCTTGGCTCTTGCGCGACGGCGGATGGAGTCGCAGCTGGACCAGACGTCCGTCACGACGAGTGTGGCCGTTGTCAACGTTCCCGTCCGCGTCCAGAACGCTATGGACAGCGATGACTCGGACCTCGGCGATTCCGATCATACCTTGGTCGATGACGAGATCCAACAGTCGCTCAAGAGTACTGACGAGGCCTGTACGTACACCTTGCCCGTCTTAACAGTCGCGCTGATTATTGTGAAGGGTCTTCGGACGGCGTTGCTACCGCGAAAGCAGCGAGTATTCGGCCCATAGAGGTGAACGACGATGGAGAAATGGAGTATGTTTCCTTTTGGTGATCCAGTGTTTCCGAGCCTTCTGCTGGACTCAGGCTGGGCTACAGGTCAACCGAGTATATTTGTCGTGTTCTCGCGCTCTTTCGCTATCCTGTGCTTGCTATCGACATTGTGCTTTTACATCTATTCACCGTACATCAGTAAACATGTCATTTTGCTTTAAACTCTGGTCGCGTAGCCTGTGTAATTTCAATTGAGGCATAAGGTGTACGCTACTGCTACGCCTAGTGCAAATTCGTGCTTGAGGCTCGGGAAACCGGGGGCGGAACGGTTTCGATGTCCGAACGGGACTCTCACCTCACGCCATGGAGCCACCGCTCAACTTCCTGCGATGCGGCCTGATTGGCCACGATGACTCTTACTTTTTTATGCCATTCTTTGGCGACGAGGGCTTCCCGCCGACCATGACTATCGCCGAGTTGCTTCGTTCAATGGATAAGGATCACACCCAGAACTGCGGTTGTGCAATACGCGTCGGTCGCGAGGCCTGGTTCCTCAACCGAAGACAACAAGACAACTTCCAAATCACCCCTTACCCCGTACCCAGTGAGCGTACCCTGGCCGAGTTCGACGTCGGGCTCGATCCAATCGCGTTTCATCTAGTTGTCAGAGGCCACTCAGTCGGTGCGTCGGTGTCCATGCGTGTTTGTTGATGTCTAATCGTCACTCGCAGGCCGCTGTCTTCTGGGCATAGATCATCCGGACGCCTTGCCGCAATGCCAGGTGGTCGAGCAGAACGACGCCGCTGTTTTCAAGCTCGCAGGTCCCAAGGTCCGTGCCACCCGTGTGTCCCTATCGCAACTTATGAGTTGTCAGCTGAGCGTTCCGGAGAACGAATGTTCGGACTACATGAAAATGTGCAGAACGAAAGGCCTGGTCATCGTTGACAAGACGCGCTTCGTGTTGCCGCAGTTCAACCAGCCCACGCACAAGCGTCTCGCCGTCCTCCGCCGACCTGCTGGCTTCGGCAAAACGACGCTGTTGTCTATCCTGACGACATATTTCGACGTCCTCTGTCCCCCTGCCTTCTATTCGTTCATGGAGTGCGACAGGGTTCCAGCGCATCTCAACTATCCCAACGCTGCTGCTGGCATGATGATCATACATATGGACTTCGCGGACCTCCATTTTAACAGCACATCTCTCGACGACATGTACGACGAGTGCGATCGTTTTATGGCGGCAGTGGGTGCAGAGTTCTTCAGTCGTTATACTAATTTTCTGGGGGGCGATGTCCCTGATGTGTCGCACAGGCGAGGTTACTTTGCAGCAATTGTAAGTATCTCTCCGTCCTCTGGGTTGGTGTCTAATTGGCACCGCTTTCAGGCCCGCGCGTACAATGCTGGCTACGAGGTGTTCCTCGCGATCGACAACTACACTGCGCCCTTTAAGCACTGTTTCACCCCTTGGGAAAGCATTGCGCGTGCGCGCATTATTAGCCTGATTCTTCAAGACCTTGCTCGCGGCCGTATTCACCGCGGTATCATGATAGGGACCGATTTCGGGTACTCGCCCTTCGCCGCTTGGGACCACTTTGCAGAATTAACCATCGACCTTACGCATGGCAGCGAGCTCGCAACCGCATGCGGCCTCACTGGCGACGAAGTGCTGGCGCTTGGAGTAGCGGCTGGCATCGACGACCTTCTGGGCGACGTTCACAGCGCCGCTGCATCTCGAATCCTCACGACGCCGGCCATCAACATCGCCGGCCACACGCAGCCACTGTTCAGTACTCGCGATGTCTTGGCACTTGCGCGGCGGCGGATGGAGTCGCAGCTGGACCAGAGGTCCGTCGCGATGAATGTCGCTGTTGTCAACATTCCCGTCCGCGTCCAGAACGCTATGGACAGCGACGACTCGGACCTCGGCGATTCTGACCATGCCTTGGTCGATGACGAGATCAAACAGTCGCTCAAGAGCACTGACGAGGCCTGTACGTACACCTTTCCCGCGTTAACGTAGTCTCCTGCGCAGACTATAGATGGAAGATAATCGTTCCAAGTAGCGTTAACGGTCGGGCTAATTGTTGTAAAGGGTCCTCGGACAGTGTTGCTACCGTGAAAGCAGCGAGTATTCGGCCCATAGAGGTGAACGACGATGGAGAAATGTAGTATGTATCCTTTTGGTGATGTAGTATTTCTCGCACCAAGTGCATGCAGGTTATATGCCAGAACGTTGCAGCCGCATTCCTCCTCAATAGGGAGGCGTATAGTATTGCCTGCATACGGAGACGTGATCGTGAGTCCTACATAACCGAATGGGACCGGGTTTACAGTACTAACGTGTTGTTGGTCAAGGGTCCTAACGCCCACCCTGTGTCAAGAGGACCGCAAGTCAGCGCCCTTGTGCGGAGACATCACAGCGTTGCGTACCGTAACACGCTGTCCCTGCATCGTCGCGACGGTGAGGGGGGGCTCGAGGTTCCACCACGGTGGTGCATCGTCCGGCGCCGCAAACGTGCAGCAGATGTGCGTCCCCTACCAACTCCTGAGGCGTCGGCGCCGTCGGCGCTTCCTGGTGGTCCCAGTGGATGGAAAGCACAGAAGCGTGCTATACAAGCCGAAACGTCCGAAGTCGCCGTCCACCCGCCAAGTTACTCGCCTTGAGTAGCACCACATCCACAGGGGTAGAGGCATAAGCCGTCCTACGAGCAGGAGACGAGAGAAATACGAGAGATTGTCTCTATTCGCTGCATCATGAATCGTCATGTGACGCACAGCTCGAGTTGTCTATGTCCGAGCTCCTGCAACGGATGCCACAAGAACCAACTATCGCGCAAGGAGCAGGTTAAAGTTCATCCTCTTCCCGCGAAGGTTGAATATTATATTGAAGTACCATTATCTACGATTCGTATTCCCTCATCTAAGTCTATAGCCAGAAGAGTAACAGCAGAAGGACGAGAGATCTGGACACACAGCTGATACTAAGAAGACGGTCACAGCGACCAGGGCTCGGGGTCGAAAAACGTATACAGATCTCGTTCCACCTCCTGCTTAAGAATCTCACCCCTTTTCACCCATACATGAGTGGCGGGCGTCGAAGGCGCGCTCACGACTCGGTTGATATGGTCGAAGATTGCCCATGCGGGCACACCAGCAAGGGTCGAGGCACTTTTGGGAAATTCTTGATTGGCGGTCTGCCAGCGGTCCGCCAAAGCGTAGGCCCCCGCCAGCAAACGTCTCCGGTCGACGGGACGCAGACGCTTGTCGCGGGCCCACGCCTCCTTTCCGGCCAAGAGGAGATAGTAATACCCCCATCCGAGGAGCTCGCGATCCTCAAGAGGCTCGGCGACGAGGATAACAGCGAACGTGTCCGCACGCTTCTTGCGCATCGCATCTTTTACAATGGTGCGCATACGTGCGAGGATTTCTGGTTGCTTGACCCAGCGAGAAGCCGTGCGTACGAGAAGACTGGCGAGGTCCGCGTCGATGCGGACACTACTGTGGGACTCGAGGAGCGTGAAGGCGTCACCAAGAGAGCGGTTCGCGATGCGCGTGGACTGGTACATGTGAGCGACATTCGCAATGCTGAGGTGTTTAATGCATTTCGCTGCTGACGCCGGCTGCGCCATGAACTCGTAGACGTCCAAAATACTGCATCATACGAGATGAACGACGTATCATTGGAGGACAACGGAAGGCTTACTCGGCGTGAATCACCCACAAATAATGCTCAAACTCGGCGGGTTCGTTGTCCAGCGTAATGGCTTGCGAGACCACGCGTTCGGCAGTATTATGCCAAGTCGTAGTCGAATCGATGACAACGGGAGAAGCAGATAGTCGGTCGCCAACGTTGTCTTGAAGGTTTACCGTAGTATCCTGCGAAACGGGAAAGGTAACCTCCTCGACGAACATCGCTTCAGAAGCAAGTTGAAGATTAGTCGCTTCGAGTCTATGAACGTGCTACCAACGCACCAGGGAATAGGCCTCGCAGGGGCTTCCCGCCCGCATTAATGCCTGACCACCAGTCTGAGATTCTATGAGGGACGAGTAGAATATATAGACCGATGGAAGTTCTCACCGTCAGACTCCTTGAGGATTTCCCGAATGCACTCTCCCTCTTTGAAATTGATTTCACTGTCCTCGCGGGCCTGTGCGACGAGATACTTGCGTTCAGGAAGGTCCAGAAGGATATTGTAGTGGGGATGTATACCTCGTAGTCGTACAGTGCGATGGCTACAACTTCAGAGTTTCGCTGTAAGCTCAATCAGACGTTTGAATACCGCACTTGCACTTGAGACGCACATGCGACGAATGGGGAACGGTCTGTGCTGTAGGTTTGTAACAAGTCCGAGACTCATGGCGCTCAGTGCCTCGAAGACGTGGAAGAACCTGTCCAGTCCTAGACCACGGCGGGCATTGCGTCTGTGCTATCGGCGGGCCTACGGACAACGGCGGCGTTGCAGCCGGCGACGTGGGGACGGTCGATGGCGTCGCCGCGAACGCCGCTCGGATCATGTCGCGGAAGACTGGCGAGCGCTGGACCAAACGGCTCTTGGAGACCTGGGTAATAGATGAGTATTCTAGGCGAGACGTAACGCAAAGTACTGTACATTATACCGCTTGTCGCGAACTTGAAGAGTGACTGTCGCGTCATGATAGTCGTAGCCATTGGTCACGGTCCAGAGGGGGACGTCGTGCTCGCCGATCGCAAGACTATCCTCGGTCGTGTGAATGGCGCCCACAAGGTCGGGCTCGGACTCGGTATCCGAGTCGGTTACCGATGAGCCAGAGAGAAAGGTGACTACGGGCATGCTGGAGCGTCTACAGGCGAAGGGAGTTGCACGTCATCATCGCCGGGCGAGGGCATTTGAAGGACTGGGGCACGTTGCAGTCGCGCGCTGCCACCCTGAACGAACACCGTCCAATCAGCTTGCGGATTCTGTGAAGGTCGACCGAAGTGAGTTGTGTGTGCCTGTAGAGAGGCGCCGCCATTGTGTGGGCTCCTATGTACTGTACGAGACGAGTTACGACATGAAGGACTGCCTGAAGTCGGACCGGGGCGCCAGGCTTGCGCCAGGCGCAAGAGCACGCGAAAGGCAGACGGAACCTGAAGGCCTGAACCCACGATCCATGTTCGCTGAAGCAGGAATGTAACAGGCCGGGCCCTCTAGACTTTTTGCGGGTGACGATGTGTTGGCTGGCACCCAACTGGCAACTGGCACCGTCAGTGTGCATCTCGTTTGAGGGCACGAGCTTGAGGGTTGCCCGCGCCTCAATATAGTACGTAAAGAAGTCCCAGAGGGTGTGCAGCGATCCTGGTGTAACTGATTGCTGTGCAGCATGCCCAGATACGGCGGGACGAGTCCACGATAATAATTGATTCGGCGAGCGCCGCCTTGGCCCTTGAGCGTTTGAGCGCCGCGGCCGGCGTCCGAGCAGTGCCCGCTGAGTTCGTACACTTCTAACCATAATGGTCAGATAGATTTTGCAGTAGCAAGGCTCAGAAGTAGGGCTCAGTTTTGAGCATCCAGTCTCTCACCCGATCGCCTCCTAATGACAGTCACGGTCCCCTCCGATTTCGTATCGCTGGGACCGTCAACAGATTATACGAATGGGCAGTACAGCTGCACTGATTCTCAGTAGGAGTAACGGGTGGTCACGACCTAGCGCTTAGCGCAATAGCATACCATCTCTCTACCTGCCCGGTGGAGTACAAATGGGGCAAACTCAGTCGAGGAAGCAGTTGGTACTGGTTGGCGCAGGCTGACTGAGGTTCCACCACAGTCTGCAGGGCGTCTCGTTACCGGCGATTCTCAGTGCCATACAGTCCCAGGTAACCAACAGCGCCGAGAACAGTGCGAACACGGGCGTACCGTGGGGACTAAATGCGTTCCATGTTGCTCAAGTCTCAGATCTCAAGGGCCAATGCAGTAACATACCGAAGATAGCGCTGCGATTTGTGCCTCGCTGACCGCTCACACATTGTCAACCGCCAGCGCGGATACGCAGCGATGCCGAAAATAGAGGCCACCTGGAATAAACAGAGCGACGGAGTCGAGGGGACTCACTGGCAGGAACAGCGGCAGCGGCAGCGACAGACTGGGAAAGGAGTATGAGAATCTGGAGATTATTGCACCCTCGGGAGTGCATCCGGCGTCGAGCTGCGGCACCGATCGAGAGGCAGTTGTAAATCCTGATCTAATCGACGGCGTCAGGAGGCTGTACAGTATCCGAATATGATGCCCATGGGCGCGAGATGCACCTCAAGGACTTCTCCCGCGACGTCGATTTCTCGTCTCATTGGAGGCCTGAGGAAACTCTAGGTTCTCTTCCCCCGGCGCCATGGAGACTCGTCATTGACTGAGGAGACTCACTTTCATGCGTGAGTTGTGAGCTTTTGCGGTTGCAGCCTGAGGGTGAGGAAGGACGATTCGATCGGAAAGACATCGTTAGCACTCAGACACGGCTCATACTTGCCCAGACGCGATGAGAGGGCGTGATTTATGGGCGCGCACGGCCATGCACACGAATACTTGCGTCAGATCCAAGAATGGGGGGTTAGCTGTCGTAGGATTGATGGAATCCGCCATTCCTCCTGCCTCCGATGGAAGTGGCAGCTGTCGCAACTCGTATCCCACCCCTTTGTTGTCGCGACCAGGACGCACGCGTGGAGACCAGTGCTCCCGACTTTACAAGTGCTTCAGGAGGCTGAGAGTCCTCCAGCCGTAGAGGCATGCATCCCCGACGTAAGATTGGACGTCTCAGTCGCTGAAAGTGAATGCAGAAGTGAGAGTCATTGCTTCTCCATGGTCACACGACTCCGGGGGACTCGCGCCTGGGACCGACGTCCAGCGTTGGGCGATGATGCGCCCAAGGAGATCCCGCATTGGTGACACGAGGCCGGTTGATTCGCGAACATCAAGCGCCACAGACGGACCGGAATGCTGTGCGAGAAGCCAAAGCGCGGACATCCGGAGGCCGTATAAATACGCCGGGTCGCGCGTCTGACCCTTGTTCCCCCTTTTTACCTCTCCCCCGACGCCCAGTCAGCGACTTGGGCCGCCCGCCTATTCTTCAAGTTCGAACCTTGTTCGCTTCGCTTGGATCTCGCCCAATAACTCCAGTTCTGCACTCACGCGTCTAATGGGCATCTCAAACGGCCTCCACTGGCTCGTCAAGCGCTACCGCGCTACGGTCATCAACGACATCTGGTTCCCTGTCCTGCTCTTCTCTGCCTGGGCAGCTGGTGCGCTCTCGTGCGACGGAACTGGCGATGTCGCTGACGCCCTGCAGCCATCCAGATTATTTCAATCAAGGTCCACGACCTCAGCATCAGCAACCAGATCCTCACCGTCCTGGGTACGGTTCTCGGTCTCGTCGTCTCCTTTCGCACGTCGTCTGCCTACGAAAGGTGCGTTCTTCAGATTGTTTGGGCGATCCTTGAGCTAAATTTGTGATTTGTGATGTCCAGGTATCAAGGTCGGGAATACGTTCTCGGGTCTGCTTTCCATGATACTGAACTCGCTCGTTTGCAGAGGGGAGAAAGCTCTGGACTGCCATTCAGCTCGCCAGCCGTAACCTCGCAACTTTGATTTGGGTTCATGCCCCTGGCGAGAAGGCCCTTAAGCCCGGCGAAGACGCCAACTCGGGGCGGAATCGCGTCTTGGAGGCTGTCATCGAGAAGAAGTCCATGATCAACTTGGTAGGCCCTTCATCGTTTCGTCTCATGATGTTTTTGCTCAGCTGTGACTTAGGTCCAAGCCTTCTCGGTCTCTGTGAAGCATCTGCTCCGCGGCGAGCCCGGTGTCTACTACCAGGATCTGTACCCTCTGGTCTCTTTCCTGCCCCGCTATGCCCACCACACCGGTGTCTCTCGCAGCGATAACCTCCCCGTCTGGGATACGTATGGCATGCACATGGAAGCCGCGACTCCGGAAAGCTCGCGCGCCAACAGCCGCTCGGCGTCGCCGAACCACTCCCGCAAGAACTCCAACTTCGACCCGGAGAAGGCGCTCCCTACGCTCGCTGCACAATACGAACTGCGTCCGGCGCGCAGCCCGCCCAAGACCACGATTTACGACGTTCTGCCTCTGGCTGTTCTCTTCAAGCCCATCGTGTCCTTGTTCACCTGGATCTTCCTTCGCCGCGCGTACTCGGCGGACAAGGACCTGACTTTCTCTGGGAAGCGTCGCAAGCCGGCGCATGTGGACTCGAACGTGCCCATGGAGCTTAACCTGTTCCTCAACTCGTACTTTGCATCGCTGCTCAAGGCCGGCATCCCGCCCGCGATCGCCACGGGCCTGTCGAACGCGTTGAACTCCCTTCAAGACTCTGTTGCGAACCTCGAGCGCGTGCGTAATACGCCGCTTCCGTTCGCGTATCAGGCGCACCTTCGTATGTGCATGTGGTACGTACGCAACTGCTGTGTCGCGTTTACCGAGATCTAACGCTATGTTCAGGCTGTACTTGTTCTTCCTGCCGTTCCAGATTCGTGCTGCGTACAATTGGCTGACCATTCCGTGAGTGACGAGTGTTTCCTCATGGTGGTGTGTACTCACTGTCCTCGCAGTGCTACCGCGTTCGCGTCCTTCCTGCTGCTCGGTTTCCTCGAGATCGGTCAGGAGATCGAGGATCCCTTCGGCTACGACCTTAACGATCTCGACCTGGACGCCATCTGCCTCGCCATCTCGCGCGAGCTGCACGAGATCACCGCGCACCCTGCGCCGGACCCGGCGTCGTACATCTTCACGGTGGACAACCAGCCGTTCGCGCCGGCAGACCGGACGACGGCGAAGGAGATGGTCAGCAACGGCTCGCACGAGTACCACGCGGCCGAGACCGGCATGGGCTCCATTCACCGCACGCTGCTCCGCAACTGGCGCGAGGTCAACGAGTACACGCGCAAGAAGTAAAACGCCCAAGTGTACAAAGATCGCACAAAACGGACAGTCGCTGCACGCAACCCGCACTCATTGCAATTATTTCATACTCTCGCCCGCTCCCCTCTCCTCTGCTTCTTTTCTTTCGGGATGGTGTTTCATTTAATTTGCTTTGTTTCCGCACTGTTTTCAAAATCTGGGGCTCTACACACATGAACACTCGCATATGCGCACTCTGCGGCGCTATTTATGTATTATAGGCATCCCCTGCACACTCCCGTTTACAGAGACGACCCGTGTGACCTGAGACGAGACTTTGAGAATGAACGTCAGAGACAAACTCGGCGGAACGGACTTGACGCGTTCAACTTCCGCTCTTCCCCGTTTCACTCGACGCGCGGATGGAAGACGGGATCGCGTCGCTCTACTCGCTCTTGCACGACGTCGCCGCGTCCGAGGGCGAGGCTGCGAGTCAATATGAGCTCTACAAGGCTCTAGAGGACCACAGAGCGCGCCTCCTCGCGCTCTTCGACTTTGGCGCGCGCAGCCAGAAAGAAAAGCAAGAGGTCGAGTCGGGTAAGTGATTCTTTCAACATTAGGGCAACAACTCGCTCATTGAACCAGGCAAGATCGTGTATGAAGGGAAGCGGCTGTTGCTCAACGACGAGTTCAAACGCGCCGCGCTCGCGCTCGCCGACGAGCTCGACATCTCCGAGCTCTATTGCGCGCGTCTTCTCAAGGACGTCGAGCTCGAGCACCCCAACGCTGACTCGAACGCGCGAATTGAGCGCGCCGTCGTGCGCTACCACGACGAACGACTGCTCACCGTCCGCTGCTTGCTCATTCTCTTCGCCGCCGGCACGCCGAACGACGCCAACCTCGCGCGGTTACTGGACGAGTACAAGACGCGGCTTGCGACTGCGATGCTAGACTTGCCAGGTGGACGACGCGCCAAGCTCGCGGAGAAGGTCCTGATCGAGATCGACAATGTCGCGCGCGCCATGTCCGCGGTGGCCAACGCGCTCACGAACGCGACGACGAACGTCACTGGTTCGTGTTCAGACTCGCTCTTTACTTTGACGCTGACTTCCTTCGCAAGCTCCTTACAAGCTCGCGCATGGGACTCTGGCCCTCCGTCTCGAGCGTCTGCGGGACGAGCGGCGCCAGCTCGGACAGCTCCTCCATAGCCTATCTGGCCACCTCTCCGGGTCCGAGCTGGGAAAAGTCTTGGAGTGGCTTGCCTCGCACGGCCAGGACGACATGACGCCCTACGTTCTCGTGTCTCTTCTCGGCGCGCTTGAGCCTTACCCCGAGAGTCCGCTGCTCGCGGACGCACAATTCAAAACACACGTGCCCAAACTTCTCGAGCAGGAGTGGAAGACGCCAGACCTGCGCGCGACTGTTCGATTACAGTGGGCTCAGTTTCTTCGCGCTGTCGAGGGTACGAGCGAGGAAGCGGTCGAACGCACCATGTGGCTCGCCGTACTCGACGACGCGTTTGGCTTTATGTCGCGTCTCGTCGCGTTGGACGCGTTCGACTTCAAGTCCACTATGTTGCACGCGCTCGAACGCCTCGTAATTAGTACGATTGCGCACATGTCGCCCATCCTCCGACGGATAAAGCACAAGCAGGAGGACGTCTCGATCGCCAACGCGCGCTCGTCCTCTCCGGAGGCGCAGGAGCGGCAGGATATCGCAGCTCTCTTTGCGCTCGTTGGTCAGCTCTACAGCGCGCTTCCTCCTGATTCGGGACTCAAGTTCTGGACTGGTGAGGGCGTTGAGGGTGCAGAACGGTTAGGCGCGTTCGTACGGTGGGCGGCGGAGTCACGCGATGCCCCAACGCTGCAAGCAACGTTCGAGATGGTCGCCGGGCTCAGCACGGGCCGTGAGTGCGCGGAGATGGCGTTCAACTTCCTCGCAGCGTCACCGCATGAGTCGTCCGGCGTTCTCTCCTGGACGCACCTCTTTGCGACACTCGAGGGCTTCCACACCGTCGCTACCCAGGGCCGCGTCAACGCTACAGAGGTCTACCTCACTGCCAGCTTCCTCAAAATCATGCGCGCCGTCGCGACGCACTCTCCTGCCGCACGTCTCGCGTTACACCATCACCCGCAATTCCGCCTCATTCAGACGATGCTCGCCCTCGTGCCCGCCGCCCTACCGCTCGAGCTCAAAGCCGCCCTCCTCGATACCGCATCGGCATTCTGTGGCGTCGGCGCCGGTGCGCAAGGCGTAGAGCTGTGCCGCAGCATATGGGCGCAGATGGAGCGTGTGGCCTTGATCCGCGGTGTCGAGCGCGAGCTCGAGATGGTCGAGGCGCCTGCCCGGACGTACCCATCCACCCTAGCAGTTGTGAAGCTGCTTGGCGCCCTTGTGCACACTCCGAAGATGCTTCGGGCGGCCAAGATGCTCGTCGATGAGGGAGTCGACACGCTACCGGAAGGAGTCTCTGGCGTCCCCTACGTTACGTTCGTCCTCGACTCGGTGCTCCTGCGCATTGCGCAAAGGGAGTACGTGGACAATGCTGAGAAATGGGCACTCATGGACGCATGTCTTGCCTTTGTCGAACGCGCGCTCGCCGCGCTCGAGCCAGGTGCAGTCGGGGTAGACGTCGCCCGTCACCCCGGCGCGGAAGTCCTGCGACGCCTCCTGGGAGACACACCACTGCGCGCATTTCTGCTTGCTTTCATCGACGAGGGCGCGTCCTCCTCGTCATCATCGCAACAGGGCGTCGAGAAATCGCTCTTGCGCGCCCTCCGAATTCTACACCGCGCGCTTGAGATTCAGCAACACTTCATCGACGGCTCCCCGGATGCATCGCCGCTCGACGAGGCGCTGACCTGGACCCCACGCGTGGTCGTTCAGCTGGCCTTATACGTCACGCGCCCTGAACAAGAGATGGTGCTTCTCGCAACCAAGGTCCTCGCACTCCTCGC
The DNA here is from genome assembly GCA_001632375.1 of Exidia glandulosa HHB12029. Lineage (NCBI taxonomy): Eukaryota > Fungi > Basidiomycota > Agaricomycetes > Auriculariales > Exidiaceae > Exidia > Exidia glandulosa. Next base: position 58,258 of record KV425995.1, read on the forward strand.
GGAGAGCACATCGTTCAGAGCTGGGAGAACGGATCGGCTCGCCATGATTCTGCAAGGCGCGGACGAGAGTCTCGTCATCCAGGACGGATTCGTGCGCCTGCTTCGCGAAGACGACTTGCCCAGCGACACTGGCGAGGAGGAAGAAATGTTCACTGGCGCAGGGTGTGCACCAGTGGATGGCGAGGTGGACCTAACTGCCTCTATCAAGAGCGCCGTCGTTGGACTGCTCATCCAGGGTACGGCACCTGGCTGTGCCGCGCCCAGCGTCGCACATTTCCTGCTCGGATACGACTGCCATGCAGGCGGTGAAGCGATTCTGCAGGACCCTGAAGCGGCGCATGCCCGCATCTCGTGTCTACACGTCATCCTCGCCGCGCTCTCACAGGGCGTCCCCAGACTCGACAACCAGCACCATCGGACGGTCGGAACCCCACTGAGCGTGCTCGTGCCCGTGCTCGCGGAGAAGTTTTATCGACTCGTCCTCCAGCTCTGCACACATCCTCTCACTGCCGCACCGACGCTGCGTTACTTGCGCACAAGAGAGGATTTCTTCGCGCGCCATCTAGCGGCAGTACCCGCGCGGATTGTCACTGGCGGAGGCGGTGAAGGTGACGGAATGGTCGTGTACGAGGACGGCTCAAGCGTTCAACAAGCTGGCGCACGCGCTACAGCCTTCTTACGGGCTCGCGCTTGGATCCTTGAGCTCGTTGCCCTCGAGCTTCATGTGCTTACTGACCCAGAGCATCCACAGCTCCAACGGGCTGCACGCTTGCTTGAGCTCATATTCGGCACAGACACTGAAGAGCAAGGCTCTGGGCTACAGGAGGAGTTTCTTCAGCCATTTGTCGCCAGCAGACATGCGAGTCGCGTCGTCGAGGCTCTGCAGGCACTTGCAATGGAGTGGGTCGACGCGACCCAGCCGGAGCAAGGCGTTGAACTTCAGGTCTATCGCGGGCTCAACTTCGACACGTGTTTGCGCCCTGATGAAGCGGGATGCGACGTATACGACGTTGGTGCGCTGCTGGCGCTTCTCGGTTCCGTAACGGCAACAATTCCAATTGGCGGTGGGCGGGACCAGCTTCGTCGGGAGACCAGGTTCGTGCTTGAGACTGTCGCAGCGGAAAACCGCGCGCGTTCTCTGCAGCACGCGCGTGGGCTCGGGTATGCAGCGTGGGCACGCGTAGTCCAAGTTGCGCTTTCCAAGGGTTTCGCACGCCTCTTACCTCCCGAGGCTCGCGAAGCCGTACTCTTCGACGTCCTGCCCGCGCTGCCGGGTCCTCTCCGCCGCATGGAGCCCGTCGCAGCCGAGCCACTCGCACAAACGCTCGTTGCCCTTGTTGCGCGGCTGCGGGAGGATCGCAGGCACCAGACCGTACTTCAGGCATCCCTCGGTGCAGAGGACGTCGGCGCAGGCGCCTTGCCTGCCGACCGGCTATTGGCTCTATTCCGCGCCGTACTCGATTGTGTCATGGTCCCTGGGGCTCCGGGCATGGTGCGCGGTAACTTGTACAGCACACTCATACATTACCTGCATCTTGTGGAAGCTGAGAAGGCGCTCCACCGTGCCACAGACTCAGAGGAGGACGCCCGCACCGAGCTTGAGGCCGGTACCCTTGCTATCGTCAACGCTTTTGTCGACAGGCTCATCCCCGAGATCTGCAAGGATGCGATCGACGGTGCTGAGGTGTGGAAGACGGTTGCCTTCACGCTTCTAGACTCGCTCGTTCGTCTGTCGCGCACCGAGAAGAGGCATTCCGTCTTGCAGGCGCTAGCGAAAACCGGATATCTCCAAAACTTTGTTCTCGACTTGAAACACTCCGAAGAAGAACTCTTCCGCGTTTTGGCCGCGGAGCCCGGTGCGTACCACTACCGTCACTCGACGTTTAGCGCTCATAGTCTGTGTAGATGATCTGAATGCGCTCTACGTCTATGAGGCCAAGATGTCGCTTCTCATTCGCCTAGCGCAGACCCGACAAGGTGCGGACGAGGTGTATAAGGCTCGTCTCTTCTCCACTCTAGCTACTTGCGAATTCTTGGACGCCCGCCCTGATGTGGACGATGCTTACCTCGGTGCGTTGTCTGTCGTAGCAGTCAGATTTCCTACTGACAGCGACCAAGACGATACATCGTTCTTGCCATCCGTGGTGACTCGTTACCATCAGCTTCTACTCCCCGCCCTCCAGCTTGCCGACAGCGTCCTTTCTAGTGCAAGCGTAACTACGGCTACCGCTGCCAAACAGGTTTGTGCCGTGGCTTCTGCTATGGTATCGCAGTGTTCTTACTCCTTTCTAGGCGTTGTCGTTCGTACTGGCGCACCGTGAAACATTGCTCGCAGTCTTGCGTGACGTGCCACCGCGAGTGACGCTCTCGGTGCTAAGTACATTACAGCTTGTTGTGTCACTGTGTTCCTTTGTCGTCCCCCAGGTGCCTGCCGGCGAACTGGTAAGCGTCCATCTCTCCTCAGCATACTCCATTCTAAGCACAAGCAGGCTGGATACAGTGGGTTCGGAGCGCTGCACGCAGCCGTGCTTGCGATCTCAGCCCGCTATCTGTCGTCACGCTATGGATCTACCGATGCGCGGTTGACAGACGAATCGGAGTACGAGTTGACCAAGACACGAGCGCCAGGTGGGTGCTCTACGCTTTAAAATCCCGTACTATTACTGACTGTTCTTCAGGATACGGCGTGAACAGTTCAGTGTTCGAAGTGCGCCTTTACGATGCGGTTGCGCTCCTTCGAAAGTGGTGTATTATCTACCTCACTACAGCGAGCCGTTGCGGTGGCGGTATGTTGTTCACTTCACCGCGAACATCTCTCTAACTGTCCACAGACAGTGACATCCTCTATGTCCTCCTCATGACGCCTCCAGGTCGTGAAGGTGACTTACATCCCACCGCGCTCGGTAAGTAAGCCTGTGGTCCCTCTAGATGGAGCTTACCTTCAGCGCAGCATCTGGTCCTAGTGTCACAGACGCCATCGCGGCGTTGTCGGAAGCCGTATCGTCGGTGGAAGCTACATTGGCAGACATATATGACCTTGCCGTAAAGTTGAACGAGCGTGAAACTTTGGGCCTGGAAGAGATCGACGAAGTCCGTGCCTTCGCAATCGTGCTTGCCTGCCAAACCCTGACTGTTCCCTGTAGATCGCAGCTGCGTCAGGCTCCGAGCTGCTGGCAGACCTGGACGTCCCGCAGAGGCGACTGGTTGCTTACATGGAGCTGGAGCGCGCGCAGACTGCAGCCAACAATCGTCTCTTGGGCTCCCTCCGTGAGTAGCCTTGCTGCTCCTCGGGATTTGACTAACACGATACACAGATGTCATGGACATGCTTCTCCTGTTGCTTTGTGAACATTTGCAGCATGATTGGCAACGGCGCTCGTTCGCGCAGGGCGCGTTGGGTCTAGGGACAAGTACCGCAGGCCCTCTCGCAGGGTTCGGCCCTATATCCGGCGCGTCGAGTGTAGAGACGATGGAATCGTTACGGCGCCATCTCGACCCCACTCTTTCAAAACTTCAGGTTCTGCCATTTGTAAGTTTTCGGGATTCAATTCTGCTCTGCGCTCGCTCATGTCCTTTAGCCGCGGGAGATACTTGGTGCCGACGCTCCCAGTCGACAAAAATTCGTGGAGGCTATATGTCGTCGCATACAGGAAGCAACCGCAGAGCAAAGCGCGATTGATATGGATGATGATGATGACATGTCGTAAGCTAGCTGTAACGACACCCGTACAAACTGTATATATCCCTCTCCCGCTGTCGGTGCTACACGTATTGCTGTTCTTCATCGTCTACAGGCGAATCTAACGCGAACTATCGCCGGGACATCGCCATTTCTTCTCGCCCCTCGGAACGATTCAGAGAGCAGTGCGTAGGTAGGACGATCTCATGCTTGTAGCAGGATATATTCAATCATGCGTCACACAAACTGTAAGGAGCATCATCGTGTTAGTAAAGGGTACACACAAGCTGGAACCTAAGCTGGGTATGGGGAAAAAAATCGAGCAAAGCATATCTAGGTAGTAAAAGTTTCGTAGAATGCGCATAAAACGTAAGATCCTTCACAGCTCCTACTTCTTGAAGATGCGGATGCTCCATGCAATGATGACCACAGGTAGAACACTGACGATCTCTCCCAGCCCAGCGTATTCAGGCGCGATGCGGATCTTGACAAAGGCACCAGCAGCTGCGAGTACGGCGAGCAGATTGTAGACGAAGGACCAAGCGAAGTTGATATAGATGCGACGTGACGCGCCCAACGAGAGCGTGAGGATAGCGTCAAGTTCCGCACAAAGACTCGGGTTGAGTAAGAGGACCGAAGCTGCAGAGGCCGCAACCGATGTGCCAGAACTGAAGGATACACCGAGGTCGGACTGCGCAAGAGCAAGGGCGTCGTTCGTTCCATCGCCGACAAACATAACCCTCCTCATCTCGCCATTCTCCGTACGCTGCAGTGCGCGGACACGCGCGAGCTTGTCTTGAGGGAGACAGCCACCAAATGCACGCTCGGCCGGGATGTGGATCTGGGCGGCGAGCGCATCGACCACACGCTGTGAGTCGCCCGACACGATGTATACGTCGATACCACGGCGTCCGAGCATCTCCACGGTCGAATGCGCGTCGAGGCGCAACGTATCCGACAACCCAAACGCGGCAACGAGGTTGGACTCGATAGTCACAGCGAAGATCGTCAGCGCCTTAGCTTGCAAGCTCTCGATGTCAGGATGCGCCGTCATGTTCAGCCACGTCGCATTGCCGCCACGAATGGAGATGGCGTTGAAGAGGCACTCGAGACCTTGTCCAGGAAGTGAAATGATGTCCGAGAGCTTCGTTGGCTGTACCCCTGGATAGCGCATCGAAAGGTGGTTGAAAATGGCCTGCGACACGGGGTGCCGGCTACCAGAAACGAGACCAAGGATGATAGGAATGGCGTCCTCGTTCTGAATATGACTGTCCGCAACCGAGAGGACGCCAGTCGTGAGCGTGCCGGTCTTGTCGAAGACAGCCACTTGCGTATCCTTTGCGTACTGCACCGCTTCGGCAGACTGGACAGACAAGCGCATGAATCAGCACATGACGATTTGCAATACACATATCGCGAGGTGGACGTACCTTGAACAATATTCCAAGCTTGCTAGCAACCGCGGTCGTAATGACGACGACCATGGGTACGCATAGAACGAGCGCACATGGGCACGAAACGACCATGACCGCAATACTGTAACGCAGCGCAGCAACACCAGCGCTCCCAGAGTCTTCATGTCGGACCTTCAGCTCAATCGCTATCCAGATAGAGAAGGTAATGATAGAGATGGCGAGGATGACAGGCGCGAGGTAAGACGCAACCTTGTCTGCGAGGTCCTGGATGGGCAGACGCTGGTTCTGCACCTCCAACATGAGGTGTCCAATCTCGGCGACCGTGTTGTCGGATGGCATGCGTTCAACACGCATGTGCATCGTACCGTGCGTGTTGAGCGTACCGGCAGTCAACCGAGACCCAACGAGCTTCTCGACGGGGATACTCTCGCCAGTTATGGTCGACTCGTCTACGAGGCTCGTGCCGGCCTGCACTATACCATCCGTGGGGACGAGAGAGTCCGGCGAGATGACGAGTATGTCGCCCTTGTGTATGAGCTCCGTGGAGATTGTATGCTGCACACCTTTCGAGTCGAGGAGCTCGACCACGTCAACCTGCAGCATATACAGCTCGTCGAGAGTGGACGTCGCGAAACGGCGCGCATATGCCGAGAGAAGACGCCCCAGGGTGATTAAAGTGATGAGGAGGGAGGACGTCTCGAAGAACGGGTCGGAAAAGAAGTGGCCGGACACCAAGAGGGAATATGCAACGATGGAGAAGACGTAGGCAATTGAAGTGCTGAGGACGACGAGAAGATCCATGTCGAGAATGCGCTGCAAGAAAAGAGAACGCAGCGATGCAGAGTAGATAGGCGAGCCCACATACACCTGGATGATGGTCGCCAACGCAAGGCATGCTCCGCCGTACGCGACGGGATGCGATGGTAGCGGCGCCCATGAGAAGATTAGGACAGGAACACAAAGCAAAACGGATATGAAAGACCGGCGGAAGAGCGAGCGTAGCTCTTTGTCAGCTTGCTCGCTGACGCGCACCCTTGGAGTTGGTACGAAGACGCCGTCCCAGCGAGAGAATGCGGCGACGACATCGCGTGGCAAAATGGATAAGGTATTGAACTCCACCTCAAGCATCGTGCCCTCCACCGACGGGTGTTGTGACTTGATCGACACGCCTGGCGGGAGGCTTGCCTTCTCCCACGATATATCCAGCGTGGGCGGGACGCGAATGCGTAGGACGCTGACCTCGCCTTGGGGAATCGACTCCTCCATTACACCACATGCAAAGCCAGTAAGTTCCGCAGTACGCTTGGCGATATCGAACGGGAAAGCAAGTCCCTCTGAATATCCGAGCGTGGCCTGAGCCGCGAAGACGTTGACTTTCACGTCACGAACAGACGGGATACTAAGTAGAGCCCGGGTGACCTTGCTCGCGCATGATGGGCAGTCCATGCCCTCGACGGACATAAGCATGGTCAGACGTTTACCGCCTCCACGCTCGACGTCGGCCGCCTTGTCGTGACTGCCAGAAGCCTTCTCGCTATAGACGGACTTGTCGTCGTGGCTGTGGTCGTGCCCGCAGCAGTCGTCCTTGGCCTTGTTACGCTTCCGAGCCCGGGCCCAGTCGATGAGGCAGCAGCACGCAACCTCATAGAAGCGACCCATGGTCGTCTCTGCCGCACAGCTCGACGAGTCACCACTGCTGTGGGAGTGCTTGTGATGCTTATGATGCTTGTGCTTGTGGCGGGCCTTGCGATTCGACCCACTGGCGTGTTTGTGAACGTGATCATGTCCGGCGACCGGTGAGTGCGCATCTCCAGAGCCGTGAGCGTGAGGCGCTGCACGACGGCGGACTGTCTGAGCTGCGGACGGTCCGTGCCCTTCACAGCAATTATCCTTCGAGTGGCCGTGCGAGGATGCATGCGCGTGCGAATGCTCGTGCGAATGTCCATGCTCGTGCGAGTGCGGATGCTCATGCTCGTGCGAATGCGGGTGTTCATGCTCGTGCGAGTGCTCATGAGCATGAGCATGCGAATGAGTGTGCGAGTGTGCGATCACCGCCTCAGGCGCTGGCCCACAATCATCGCAGCATTTGCTGGAAGAGCCAGATTTAGCGTTGGCAGACGCTGAAGGCGCAGAGTGAGCGAGTGCGCCGAGAGACGCCGAATCGGAACCACAGTCGTCACAGCACCCCTTGTTGGCTGGACCGTCGTCAGCGGCGGGCGCGGATGGTGCCGCACAGCAGATGCCCTGCGGCTCGGCAGCTGCAGGTGCATCTGCAACAACCGACTCGAAGTCCGAAGCACAATCATCGCAACAACCCTTGGAGACAGCAGGCTCCACGTTAGCCGCGCCAGAAGATGCCTGAGGCACGGGAGTGGCACAGTCAGAGCAGCATCCGCCGGTCTTGGAGGGAGCCGCTGCGTCTGCAGAGGGCCAGAGTTGAGCGGCAATGTCTTTGCGACCACCACAGCAGCTGGCGTCGCATGAGTCGACTGAAGCGTCGTCGCTGCAGCACGCGTCTAAGACACACAGTAAGCCGCTCCGTGGATTCTCAGCAAATACAAATCGAGCTTACCTGTGACATTAGGGCAGCAAGTGCCCTGTCCAATCACGTTGGCTTCGCCGTGACCAGGGCAGCAGTCGTCGTGGGCGGCGTGGATGGGAGCTGCAGCATCGTCCTTGGCGCAGCAACCCTCTGAGCACGAGTCGGCGTCGGTCCCGCCACAGCAGGCGTCTGGGCACGGGTTCAGTCCCGGCACGCGACACAAGCGCGACGCGCACTCACCGTTGGCTAGCCCGTCGCCCGTCTTGCAACACGAAGCCCCGTGAGCCAGAGAGCGCTGGCAGCCGCCAGCGCCGTCCGGCAGACAGTCGCCGACAACAAACCGGTCTCCCGCAATGCCGAGGCTTCTGGCCGGGCCGTCTTCACAGTGGTCGCTGGCGCAGCATGGCTGCGAGTGGGGGTCCTCGGCGTCGACGCCGGTGTCGCCAGGTGGAAGCATACCAGGCTGGACGGCGCGCCGCTGGGTGGTGATGAGGGTGGTCTGAGAGAAACGGCTGAGCGCTTCGCGGCCGCGCCGCGCTTGGCCGATGTTCCGCCGGAAGCGAGGCTCTAGAGCGTGGGAGAGCGTGGGGAATTCAAAATTCTCAAGCACCACAGCCCAGCACGTGCTTGGTTGTAGGGTCGCAATATTGCACTCTCAGGGCCCCGCTTTTTTGCGTACACCGCTTCCAACTACAACGCACACATCCAGCAGCTCTCCGCGCAACATATAGCGACTCCCAGGTCAGTGAGAACTATGAGATCAGGACTGCGAACCCAAATCCGCGGAAAACACAAGCGGAGACGGGTTCAAGTCCGCTCCGCACGTTGTCCTCTTGCCAACGCCTCGACATCCATGGATTCCGATCTCACGCCGCAGAATAACAAACGCTACCAGGAAAAGGAATATTGGGCACGTCCCTCCTCGTGTAACGTCAGCTCGGCCGATTGTGACTGAATCATGGCGATGCATGTGTTGCTCCTCAGGATGAACGTTACACCCGGTCAGATGCTCCCGCGTGACGCGAGCGACAGGGTTACATGCTAAACCGGCGCAGAGACGACGGATTTCATGAATGGTTCAAAGGTTATACCGACCTGCAAGCCATATATGAAGAAATCGTTCCCGATCGGTCGGCCAGGATCCTCATGCTGGGTAGGACTACAATCGCGTCAAAGTGACCCTACACCCTCACTGACTGCGCATCACCGCACCCGCGTAGGTTGCGGCAACTCCGCTCTGTCGAAGGATGTGAGTGTATCAGCAGCATCGCGCACCTGATGCAAATGGGGCTGTCACGGTAGATGTGGGAAGCAGGGTAATGTTCCCCGTCCTCAGTGCTCAATCGCTCATCTCACACCATGTATAGCTACAAAAACATCGTCAATATCGACGTACGTGCTCAAATACCTATCAAGACATTGCTCGACGGTCTCTCAGTACTCAGCTGTCGTGATCGACAAAATGAACCGCGTGCATGCCGATATGGGCATGGAGTGTGAGTCCTGTTTTCCTTGAGCGGCAACAGCCTCATGACTTCTATCAAGGGATTGAGATGGACATCAGGGACCTCAAGTTCGATGACGAATCTTTCGACGTTGTGATCGACAAAGGGAGTAAGCGAGCAGTACGCTATCCGATTACGAAGCTCACATAAGCCACCAGCAATGGACGCCATGCTTGCCGGGGTCAAAGATGTCTGGGTACGCGCGATCTTATCTCTCCCCTGCAGAGTGCTCACGTTATGTCCAGAATCCCAACCAGGATATCGTCGACAACTGCAACGCTGAAGTCAACGAGGCTATACGGTACGACACCTCGACTTACATCTACGAATGAGCCATTCTCACGCCCATAATCAGCGTGCTTCGATCTAAAACTGGCATATTCATCTACCTCACATTCGCGCAGCCACATTTCCGGAAACAGTACCTACAGAAGCCTGGGACGACGCTCGAGACGAAACAACTCGGCGATATGTTCCACTATTACATGTTCATCGTCCGGAAATGATCATGCTTTCTCCAGCACACCGTAGCACCGGCACCTGCGCCCCGTATCCTTGTGCGCGAGCCGTCCGGAGAGACGCGCGTCCTTCTCAAAGGTCGCGGGGTATGCGGATGCCTGCGCCACGACCGACGCAACGGTCTCGGCTGTTGACCTGCGTGCGACAATGGCAGCTCGGGCGCGCTTCTTCCCAGTGTGTGGCTGAAGTGTAATGATCGTCAACGTCTCCTTCGTCGTCGCGTTCCCCACGCCTGTGGGGACGTCCACGATCGCCGTATCTGCCGATTGCACGAGGAACGACGTCCCCGGCGGGAAGTCGTACTCGATCTTCGCAGCGTCGTCCGAAAGCGGCGTCACGTAGTTCGCAGCCTCCCACACCCACGATCCATCATCCGGGAAGTTCATGACGATGACGATCCCGTTAGAGTAGTGCAATGCGTCGTTGAACGAGTCCGTGAATGCGTACACCATTTTCGTGGTAATGACTTTCCCCGGTGCGGCGAAACTCGACAGCGCATTGGCGAACGGCATGACGAGCGGCTTGCCGATGGGTCCAGCGTTGAGAGGCGACTGTAAAAACTCGATCCCAAAGTGCTCGACTCCGAGTTGGAAGATATCCACCTGCCCGCTAAATAACTGCGGCTTCGCGAGGACCGATGTCCGGGGCATTGCCTGAAATGCCGCTGCGAGAACACGGTTCTCTACGTCGCTGAGTCGACGGAGCTCTGGGACAACGATATCCAGTTGACGCCGTACATCGGCCAGACTATTCGAGGGTTCCATGAGGAACGACTTCATGAAATCCGGGTTCTGTGGAGTATACGTCGCGAAGTTCGACGCCCAGATCATCTGCGCAATGCTCGTCATGTCCAAAGGGTTCCCACGGAGATCGGTGTACTCGAAGATCTTCATGAAGACGAGACGCGTGAAAGATGCAGTAGCCCAGTCGTAGATGCAGATGGCGAGTTGATAGCTGTACGGCGAGAAAGGGAAAAGCTGCTTGCCGAGAGCTCTGAGCTCGTCTGCAGACTTTCCAGGAGCGTCTGGGATATTTTGGTAAGGTATGACCTTCCGCGAGATCATCTCGTCGATGAACGCGGCGTCATAAGATGAGACTACAGGCAGCGGCTTCAACTTTCCGGCGACAGAGCCGCTGGCAGCGTGTGTAGACTTGCGCGATCCCGGCATGACGACAGTGAACAGTCCATGGCCGCGCAACGCGAGCTCAAGTGGTATGCTAGAGCTCTCATTGGACGCACATGCCGCAAAGGCTACTGATTCTGAGTGCGTCGCCATGAAGGAGTGGCTGTTGAAGTCCAGCAGAACAGAATCACCGCAGATTTGCGTAACGTCGAGAAAGCCCTGTCCACCGACGATGAGGCGGGAAGACGAATTCACACCTCCTCGTGCCGCGTGAATTGGCATCCCATCGCTGAACCATAGTTGCGCAGCGCCGAGATTAAGAATCGAGGCGATATGCCACATTCCGACTGTGAGCGCGATGAGAGTCAGCGATCTATATTCAGTCGACCAGCGGACGACGCTCACGATGCGGGAGACGGGAAGCTGATGACACAACGACAAAGCTTGCGTTCCCGTATAAATACTCTCACGAGCGCTGGCTGGCGTATTGACATCACGCGCCACACCCTCCGCCCGCCAACGGCGTGCGCTGACATCGGGAACATCGAAGTGCGGCGAGGCGGGAGCAGAAGAGAGGTGGTTCTGGTGCCATGTCACTGCAAAGGCGTTTGCCCGCCAACGGGATCTACGCGGCCGAGTCGTTAATCTCTTGTTATAGCACGTTGTACAAATTCGGCATCGACAATAGTCCTATCCGGTGTAGAGATACCTGTACAGAGTGTCAGGCTCCGAAAGAGACGGGCGCTTTAGGCTACGTACCACTTTTCCCTGACGAGCAGTGCAATGTAAGACGACGCTGGAGACTCAGGGATGTAAGTGCATACCTTGCATCTACTGCCTCTTTGCGAATGACGCGCCTCGGATCGTCCAGACATTTTCCAAGTTCGCGTACGACGAGAGCCTTTTGAGGGTGAAGCACTTCATAGCGCACAATGGCTGGCAAGACACCAAGATACCGAAGAGATGCCAGCCGGACGCTCTGGGAATATCATAAGAAAGTGCCAAACCGAGAGTGGTGAGGGTACCGTATCAATCGAAGAGCTGGTGGGTATGAGCTTGAGCATGGCATCGACAAGTGCGGTCGCGCGCTCGGAGAGCAGGCCTGATTCAGTAGACCCGTCTTTCGCTGCGGCCAACAGCGTCTCGATAACATTCAACTTCAAACCCATGTCGGGAAGGTCCAGTGCCCGGATAAGCAGCGGCATGAGCTGAATTTATACCCAGTGAGCGTGTACCACTGGCGTCGCGCGACGGAGCGAACCTTCGGCATTTCGCTCTTGTAAACGACTTGAGGCATTGTTTTGATCAGAGAGGTCAATGCGACCAGATACGCAGTCCGCTGGAACGCTTCTAGTGGTACATGAGAATTTCTTAAGACCGTAGTATGATAGAGTCATACCAGACGCGGACTTCGCCCCGGTGACAATGCGAGGCAATACAGCATTGAAAAAGCGTTGAGCATAGAGAATCTGCAGGAGAGCGTCAACAATCCGGCCGCTTCATTGTCAAGCGCTTACCCTGATGACAGCGTTGTTCTTCTTGACTAGAACGTCAGGCGCGCCGCCAACAGTGCCGAGAGCTTTCGCCGCTTCCCATCCGATTTCTATGTCCGTGAACAGAGAGAATAATCGTTCCACATTTACCATCCCTTGCTCGTGGTTCCGGAAGATGAGTGCCTTCGTGATCTACGAATGGACTAGTCAGCATGGCGGATAGTGCAAACGGTGTACAGTACCCAAGCCCATCCAGAAATTGCACGTCGTCGTACGTCCAAAGTTGCATCGGCGTTATCGATGTACTGTGTCCAACATATCGGCAGGCGATCCAGCAGCAAGACAGAGAGTCCTGAGATGCCTTCAGCAGGGGAAACTATGAAGGGTGTCCGGCACTGACCGTCAGCGTGCTTGTTCAGAACTGAGCAAATCAGCCGCAATGTAGCGAGCCGTTGATGTTCGTCCGCGCTCCCGACGATGCACCACGCGAGCAGACGTTCGAGGAATGCTGCTGGCTGTTCAACCGGTAGTGCGACTTCTGGGCGTAAGGGGATTACGGCGGCTGCGAACATAATCACCAGGTTGCGCTCTTCGCTACTCGCACCATTCTATGGCTTTTATGAGTATAGGCTCATAAAACAGATCACGACGCCTACCTCGAATGGACGAGCGCCGACTCCAGACGGTAGCCCAAGTGCGCTACTGGTGCCATGAACGAAGGTGTTCCACACCGCTGTAAGTAACGCAGTCTGGCGACTGCGAAGCGCATAAGACCGAAAGTACGAGGACAAGAAATACCCTACACACTCAGCTGATAATGTCCGTGTCACAAGCGTGATGATGGCAGCGGCGCTTTCGAGCAATTGAACGTCCGCGGCTACCTGACGTGGCGGACACGCCAAGGAATACAACTTCGGGACGAGACTCTCCGCATATTTGGGCACGTCGACGTGCCCAGCGTCGATCTTCGCCTCCAGGACGCTTTCAAGCGTGGTCAGGATCGCGAGAGAGTACAGCCTGTCCTCGCTGAGATCGAGACGGGTGAGAAGCCGGATGACGAGCGTCTCAAAAAGGACCGGAGCGACACAAAGCGTGCGAAGGGTCGACAGGGCACGAGCAGCTTTGATCTGCGCTCCTTGATCCTGCGGCGCGCGGTCTGGAAGGAGCGCAAAGAGGAGAGGGAGTGTTGTTTCTTCAACGTGTTTCGGCGAAATCTTAGTCGTCGCAAGGAAGAGATTGAGCATCGCGGTTCTAAAATCAAGATTAGCAGGATATTCTCAAGGCGTACCATGCGCATACCTTGTCTCACTGTCCATCTCTTCGAATTGCAGCAGGTCGTTCAGGTTGTGTACGACAAAGCCCACTTCCTCGTCGCTGAACAGGCCGTCAATCGTAACCAGCTGATGTAGTCCGGAAAGCGCTGCGCCGGTCGAAGGAGGGTTCTTTAGTTCAATTGTGAAGGCACCAAGTAGCTGATCCTTGTATGCCTCAAGCAACATTTCGGAGGAGTAGGTCCGCGAAGAGGGCTGCTCGTACAACTTCTGGACGGTGGTACAGAGTGACGCCAGCGCTGTGAGAATTGCAGGACGAGCCGTTGCTTGGTCCGAGCTGAAGAACGATGTCATGAGGTGCGTGATGGACGCCGAGAGGACAGCACGGCCGACGGCGGCTGCAACGGACATTAGCGGGGTCGCTACAACGTGGTTCCACGTACGCGTAGTGTCTATCAGAGCCGAGAGAATAAGAGTCGCAGGTTTGGCCTGGCTCGTTTCTGGCTCACGCAGAGTCTTGAGACATTCGTCCGTGATCGACGGCGCAAGTCCTGTCACCGGAGCCTTCGGGTCGTCATTCGAGTATAAAGTCGTCACAAGCGCTTGAGTAGCCTTGAGCGCCAGAGACTGTGTCTCGTTGTCTATCGGCTGTTGGATCTAGGCGGAGGTCTATCTCACATACACCGGTCAGCGAGGGAGAGCTTACCTCAATCTTGTAGGAATCCCAGACCTGTTTGCCAATCTCTTGCGCCAGCCGTGCTCCGTACACAGGGAAGCACAACGACATGGTGTTCATTGTCTCCCGCTGCCAAGGTATGAGCAACAGGATATACGGACGTAGTTAACTTCACCTTCGTCGCCGGAGAGCCAGCCGAGAGCTTCTCGAGGAATAATGGGATCGCCAGTGGCCCAAACCTTGGCGTTCCCGCAAGACAGGAGCTGCGTAAGATGTCAGATCCTGTGATGTAGGTACCTCGCATCAGCATACCGAAGAGAGCTCTTCAGGTCTTCTGCGCTTATCCTGTAGGGGTCGTCTGGCGGAGGCGTGAATGTGATCGGGAAATAGCAGAATGTGATGTCGAAGAGATTCTGCAACGGATGAGAAACGAAGACTGAGCAGATAGAAAACTCACATCAACATGGCGATCTATGGTGAATTCGACAAGTATGACCCGTACTATCGCAAAGGATAGAATGAGATTGCGAGGGTCCTTTTCTCCATCCGCGAGTGCGATATATCCTGCAACGAATACATCTCCCATCTCCTTGAGGGCTGACTTATATGAGATACCGCCTGATTTGGGTAGAATTCCGTGCTTACTTTCTCGATGCTTCGCCATGAGGGAGTCGATTATAGCGAATACGACGAAGCGTGTCGACTGCACGTGCGCTTTCATTTTGACATGCTCGAAAAGCCTGGAACGCGATGAGTACATAAGCCCAACTCGGAGATCAGCTCACGCTTTGGATGTCGCCTCTGCGTCCGACGCCAGAAATGCGGGAAGCACAGTGAGTTTCAGAATACCGTTCAGCGCAGGAATAACTGTCGCGGTGTCCTCCAACTTCTTCAGGAAGAACTCGAGCATCGTCCGAGCTGTTAACCGACTAAGATATGGTATGAGGTAGACGCGTTGACTGGTGAGACGTACTTGCATGCCGGTTCATAATTGCCGGTGGCATGCGGCTCACGATGGCGGTGAGGAGGCTGACGCCTGTATAGGTTAGCAGTCTGAGCGTGTACTAGGGTGTCCTACTTACCCTTCTCCCGTAAGGAATCATCTTCAGAAGTTATGAAGTCCTTGAGAGCCTTGACGACGTCCAGCAGCGTCGTTGAGCCGCTCATTATTCCTGCGCGATATCTTAGTCAACTCGGCATAGAAGCCGATCTCTGTACCTTCAACGAGCGCGTCGAGGTCGCCGTCGTTGCGCGCTGCGATGTAGGCCTGAGCACGCAGCTCGATCTCGGATTTCGTGGTTTCGGACATGGCGGCCGGCAAGATGGTTCGGCGACGCGTCGGACAGCGCCGAGCGCTCTTATGCTCTCGCGCTTGCCATGGCGCGCCGTCGTCCGCCGCGGCGTCCGCCCTTCCACGACCATTCCCCCACGGATGAAGCGCGTAACGGATGAGCTTTTCGTCGACACGGCGAGCGAGACCTTGGCCAGCTTCCCGCTCGTCACCGCCGCCGACCTCGCTCGCGAGGACAAGATGCCCACGCAGGTTCGAATGCTCGCGCGCGACTTTATCGATAATTCTCTCTACAACCCCCACTATGGCTACTTCTCCAAGCGTGCTGTCATTTTGTCCACTGGCGACAGCACTTCCGGTGGTTTCGACTTCGCCAATATCAAAGACGCGCTCAGGTTTGACGGCGCAATAGCTCAACGGTACGCAGACCACGGCGAGGATCCGCGTACTGGTCCAGGGCGTCAAATCTGGCACACACCAACGGAGCTCTTCAAGGTGTGTCTACATATCCAGTCGCGTCGGTAACTGCTGAACATGTTCCAGCCCTATTACGGTCAGGCGATGGCACAGTGTCTCGTGTCCGAGTACCTCCTCAAGTACTTCCCTTACGAAGATTTCATTCTGTACGAAGTCGGCGCGGGGAATGGCACGCTCGCGGCCAACATTCTCGACTTCTTGCAAGAGCGACACCCGGAGGTCTACGAGCGTACGCGTTACCGCATCATCGAGATCAGCGGCGCTCTCGCGAAGAAGCAACAAGAGGCCCTGCGACATCATTCTTGCGTCGAGGTCATCAACAAGAGCGTGTTTGAGTGGACGGAGCGCGAGTGGGCGCCATGTTTCTTCATCGCGCTCGAGGTCATCGTAAGTGCTGCGCTCTCCCGCAAGAATGAACCTTACCTAGCCGGCAGGACAACTTCGCGCACGATGTCGTACGGTATCACAACGAATCGAATGAGCCGTACCAGACATCTATCGCGGTCGACGCAGGTGGTGACTACCACGAGCTCTTCCAAGCCGTCCACGACCCGCTCATCTCTGCCTACCTCCGCACTCGCGCCACGACAACATACCCACGCCCATTCTCGTCTCTCTGGCACCGCTTCAAGGCGAACGTTCCCTTCGCACCAAACCTGAGTCCGCCGCACTTCGTGCCGACGCGGATGTACGACCTCCTCACGCGTCTGCGCGCGTACTTCCCGCGCCACCGGCTTCTCCTCTCCGACTTCTCTTCCCTTCCGGAGGGGATACGCGGGCACGACGCGCCCGTGGTGCAGACGCGGTTTCAGGGCCAGATGATCCCCGTGACGACGTACCTCGTCTCGCCGGGCTTCTTCGACATTTTCTTCCCGACCGACTTTGAGCTCCTGCGCGACATCTACGAGCGCATCATGGTCTCCTCGCCTGCGGGTGCCGAGGCACAGGATCAACCGTATGGGCGTTGGAGTCCTCTCGCACACACGTCCACGAGTATGGAACTTGGCTCGCAGTATTTCTTCTTCAGAGGACGCCGCGCGCCAGTGGATGGCGTGTTCTCTGCGAGCGGGCTGCCAGTGGGCCAACGATTTTCAAGCGTCTTTACGCACAAGGAATTCTTGAGCACGTATGCGGATTTAGACAAGACGAGGTTGCGGAGCGGGGAGAACCCCATGCTCGACCTGTATCAGAATGTCAAATTCTTATTTTGATGGTTTGCTGCGGTTTGTGGGTTAGAGGACTCGTTGTTGGTTCAACGCCTGAAAGGAGCTGAACGTGTACCAAGCAACCCGCCCGCACGCAAGATATGGGATGGCGTGCGTTGTTGGTACATGAGCAAACTTTAACGCGAAACTATGTTCAATGATGCATAGTGAATAAGACGTACAAGCACAATGCCGATAGCAAGCGCAGGACAGCCAAAGCGCGCGATAACACGACAAATATACTTAGTTGACCTGCAGTCCAACAGAGCACCCGGAGACTTTCTACCGCTAAAAGGGCACGTACCCAATTTCTTCATCGTCGTACATCTCAACAGGCTGAATATCCTCTGTTTTCCCGGCAGGAGTGAAGGGAAGACCACCCAAGGACCCTTTACAATGGTCAGCGCGTCCGTTAACGCATGCAAGGTGTACGTACAAGCGTCGTCAGTGCTCTTGAGCGACTGTTGGACCTCGTCATCGACCAAGGTATGATCGGAGTCGCCGTGATCCGAGTCGTCGCTGTCTACGGTGTCCTGAACGGGAACGGGAACGTCGATAACGGCAACAGCCATAGGGACGGACGTCTGGTCCAGCTGCAAGTCGATCCGCCGCCGCGCAAGTGCCAAGATATCGCGAGTACAGAACACCGGTTGCGTGCTGCCAGCGACGACTGGCGTCTCGCGGGTCTCGGATTTAGAGGCAATGTGCACGGCGTCCAGAAGGTCGTCGATGCCGGCCGCTGCTCCTAGCGCCTGGACTTCCTCCGATGTGAGGCCGCAAGCGGTGGTGACCTCGCTGCCATGCGTAAGGTCGAGGGTCGATTCTGCAAAGCTCTCCCAATCGGCGAAGGGCGTGTACTCAAAATCGGTGCCAGTGATAAAACCGCGGTGGATGCGGCCATGGGCAAAATCGCGCAGGATCAACTGCATGACGTGGATGCCGAATACACCTTCCCATGCAGTTAAACCGCACTCGAAGGGGGCTGTATAGTTGTCGATGGCGAGGAACACCTCGTATCCGGAATTGTACGCAACAACCTGTGGCAAGGTCGATCAGACGAATGTAGAGACCGGGAGGGGTATATGCTTACGATTGCCGCATAATAGTCTCATCTTTCCGCTTTGGCAGGGACAGCGTCGCCCTGGAAATTGGCATAACGACCGAAGAACTTTGCACCCACTGCCGCGAGAAAGCGATCGCGCTCTTTGTACATGTTTTCGACAGACATGGCGTGGTCGAAATGCAGATCGGCGAAGTCCATATGCAACACCAACATACGAGCAGCGGCGTCGAGATAAGCGAGATTTGGTATCGTATCGCAATCCATAGACGCATAGTTGGCAGGTGGGCATAGGACATCGAAGTACGTCGTCAAGATAGACAGCAGCGTCGTTTTGCCGAATCCAGCGGGTCTGCGAAAGATGGCGAGGCGATTGTGCTTGGGCTGGCTGAACTGTGGCAACACGAAGCGCGTCTTGTCGACCATGACCAAGCCCTCTGTTCTGCACATTTTCGCGTAGTCCGTACATTTGTTGTCCGGTACAATCACCTAGTAATCTATGAGTTACAGTGTGGATAAATGGGCAGCACGGACCTTGCGACCCGCGAGCTTAAAAGCGGCGGCGTCGTTGCGCTCGACCACCTCGCACGCCGGTAAGGCGTTCGGAGGATGCACAGAGAGAAGGGAGCGACCTGCAAGAGAGATGTGAACATCAGCAACCACGGGGCCAGCACTGACGGACAGACTGGGTGGCCCTTGACGACTAGATGGACGGCGCCCCAGTCGAGCCCCAAGAAGAACTCTCCCAGCGTACGGTCAAGCTTCACGGGGGAGGTGAAGGCTGGGAGGTGGCGACTCTTTTGTTGAGAAGCCAGGCCTCGCTGCCGACGCGCACCGAACACTCACAGGTCTGCGCGTGATCCTCAGCCATTACGCGCAGGAACTCGGCTATCGTCATAGTCGGCGGGAAGTGCTCGTCGAGATACGGCACGTAGGCGTAGGTGTCGTCGTGCGCGGTCGGGCCGCATCGCATGTGCGTGATGGGTGCCTCCATGCCGCGTGAGGGTGGGAGTGCGGGTCGGACAATGAAACCGTTCCGTTCCCGCCCTTCAAACCTTGAGCGCGACGTCACGGTAGCAAACACACGGTGCGCCCATTGGAAGCACGCTACACGACTAGATTTTGAACCGAAGTAACATGTTCGATGACACACAGTGAATAGATGTAAAAGCACAATGTCGACAGCAAGCACAGGATAGCGGTAAGAGCGCGAGAACACGACAAACATTGCAGTCCAGCAGAACGCCCGGAAACAGTCGCTCACTAAAGGGACACATACTCAACTTCTCCATCGTCATCCACCTTTATAGGCTGAAGATCGGCTGCTTTTGCGGCAGCAAGACTACCCGAGGCCCCTTCACAAGTCGATATCAGCGCTACTGTCCACGCTTAGAAGGTGCACGTACAGGCGTCGTCAGTGC
Source organism: Exidia glandulosa HHB12029 (assembly GCA_001632375.1). Taxonomy (NCBI): domain Eukaryota; kingdom Fungi; phylum Basidiomycota; class Agaricomycetes; order Auriculariales; family Exidiaceae; genus Exidia; species Exidia glandulosa. The sequence goes on from KV425995.1 coordinate 77,936, forward strand.
TCTTGAGCGAATGCTGAATCTCGTCATCAACCAAGGTATGATCGGAATCGCCGAGGTCCGAGTCGTCGCTGTCCACGGCGTCCTGGACAGGAACGTCCATAACGGCCACGGTGGTCGCGACGGACGTCTGGTGCAGCTCCACGCTCATCCGCTGCTGTGCAAGTGCCAAGACATCGCGTGTACAGAACACCGGTTGCGTGTGACCTGCCACCGCCAGCGCCTTTGGGGCCAGAGATACAGCGGCGCTCCGTACGTCGCCCAGAAGGTCGTCGATGCCAGCCGCTACTCCAAGCACCTCAACTTCGTCGCACGTGAGGCCGCATGCGGTTGCGAGCTCGCTGCCATGCGTAAGGTCGATGGTTAATTCTGCAAAGCGGTCCCAAGTGGCGAAGGGCGAGTATCCGTGATCGGTGCCGGTGATGAACCCGCGGTGGATACGACCCTGAGCGAAATCCTCCAGAATCAACCGGATGATGTGGACGCGCGCGACACCTTCCCAACGGGTACAACTGTGCTTGAAAGGCGCTGTGTAGTTGTCGATCGCGAGGAACACCTCGTATCCGGCATTGTGTGCAAGCGCCTACGATCACTGTTAATCGAAGTGGTGCGCAACGAAGATACCGATGCTTACAATTGCGGCATAGTAGTCTCGCCCTGGTGTGGCACGCACAGCATCACCCAGGTGGTTTGAATAGCGACCGACAAACTTCGCACCCACTGCCGCGAGAAACTCATCGCACACATCGTACATCGCTTCGAGAGACATGCTGTTGTTGAAATGCAGATCGGTGAAGTCCATATGCAAGATCATCATGCCAGCAGCAGCGTCGAGATAGTTGAGATGCGCTGGGACCCTGTCGCACTCCATGAACGAATAGAAGGCAGGGGGGCAGAGGACGTCGAAATATGTCGTCATGATAGACAACAGCGTCGTTTTGCCGAAACCAGCAGGTCGGCGGAAGACGGCGAGACGATTGTGCGTGGGCTGGCTGAACTGCGGCAAGACGAAGCGCGTCTTGTCGACCATGACCAGGCCCTCCGTTCTGCACATTTTCGCGTAGTCCGTACAGTTGCCGTCCGGCACGACCAGCTAGTGGGTTATGAGTTGCGGTTGGCATAACTGTGCAGCACGAACCTTGGGACCTGCGGGCTTGAAAACGGCGGCGTCGTTCTGCTCGATCACCTCGCATGGCTGCGAGGCATCCGGAGGATCCACGTCCAGAAGGGTGCGGCCTGCAAGAGACGGTAAGACACCAACAACCACGGATTGACACCGACGCACCGACTGAGTGGCCTCTGACGACAAGATGAAACGCGACTGGGTCGAGCCCGACGTCGAACTCGGCCAGGGTACGGTCAATGGGTACGGTGTAAGGCGTAACTTGGAAGTTGTCCTGTTGTCTTTTGTTGAGGAACCAGGCCTCGCGGCCGACGCGTATTGCGCAACCGCAGTTCTGGATGTGATCCTTATCCATTGCACGCAGCAACTCGGCGATAGTCATGGTCGGCGGGAAGCCCTCGTCGTCAAAGAATGGCATATAGAAATACGAGTCGTCGTGGCCAATCAAGCCGCATCGCAGGAAGTTGAGAGGTGGCACCATGGCGTGAGGGTGAGAGTGCCGGTCGGACATCGAAACCGTTCCGTGCCTTCAACCACCGGCGATAGCCGCCTGCTTGTGGCAAGCTTGTTGTTCCTCTCGGTCATCATGGACTACCGCATCCCCGTCGTCATCTTGGACGACAACTACGCCGTTCACTTCGAGGGGTTTGTCAAGAAGTTCTCGCTACGCAACAACAACGATCGAATCGACGTATTCCTTAAGCCGATAATTGACGACCATCGCAAGAGCTGCTGCAACCGAGACTTCGCCAATACGCTATGGATGACCGACCGCGAATTCACGGTTAACTCTCAGGCGAGCTTGAAGGCTCTTAAGGTCCTCTCGCATACTGCTCCAACCTCGAAAATCCTTGCGCTAGTATCGCTCCCCAAGGTGCTTTATCTTCGACTGGGGGGCGGACAGGTCTCCCAGGGCAGCCAGGCTACGGCTCGCGTGAAGCGAAAACTCAGTTCTGAGGCAACTTCGTCTCAGAAGCGTCGTGAGCTCGCGACGTCCCTCATCAAAAAGGGCCGTGACAGCAAGATATTCCAGGTCGGATCGCCTGCTGGGCAAGATGCCGACGCGACTTGGGTAAGTCCCTTTTTCAGCGCATACTTGTGACGAAGACTGACTCGTATCCTGGCATCAAGGAGCGTCGCGGAGACTTCGCACAAACGTTGACTACTATCGGTGCTGTCCTCGTGGACAACAGCGCACCTTTGCGGGTGATCTTCCACGAATCTCTACGTGACCCGAGCAGCCGTGTCTGCGTTGTGTTTGCTTCTCCCAGCACTTTTTCTGCCAAGCGATTCTCGTCTACCCTCGCATTCGCCTATGACGTGACTCGCCGCGCTCAGTGCTCCGCTCTTTCCCAGAAAATCGACTTCTTCCACGAACTTCCGGAGCTGTCGCACTGTGTCCTTCAGCTGGACTTCGCACAGCTTTTGGACGAGTCTGGGAATGACGCGAGATTCAGAGAGAGTACCGCCAGCGTCCAATCCATGCTCAAGGGATTCGTTGTGCAGGAGTTTCTGCGATTCGTCCGAAAGTACTCTCAGTCGGTTCCTTCCTTACGGGAATTTCCCTCTGATTGCAAGCAAGACGACATCATTTCAAAGGTGCTAGTACGTTACCGTCTTGTACGTCGCAAGCATGATGGGCTAACGGATACATCCGTAGACCCTTCTCTCCAAGAGCCGAGCTCGGCTCCTCGTTTGCGTACATGCGTTTGAGCAGGTGCTTGAGAGAGCGACCATCTGCTCCTTGTGGGAATCAAGTGGCATCCATGCGAGCATCCGCCCAATCATCAAGACCGTCGATGACATGCTCTTCGCTCCCATCGCTGACTCGTATGTCGAAAAGGGCGTCGTGCGCAAGGTCGTCATTACTGGGACCCAACCGTCTTTCTACCTCGACGAGACTCGGCTCAAAGATCTCTCTCCCTCGGACGTTTCCGACGCCCCCGAAGCACTTCCTTTGCATGGCTACACCAGTCGCGCGTATCGGTCGGTGCTCCTAGAGTTCTGGGAGATGCTACACTATACGAAGACCCGGGAAGCCGATTTTAAGGTCGCTCTGGATGCGTGCCCCGACCAGTTGTGGAGAGCTACGCCTCAGACCTCTCTCGAGCCCGAGGCGGCCCCGATCGACCCTGGTACACTGGTACAGACGACTGATCTGCTCGACGAGGCGCGGGAATCTGCGGATGACGATGAGTCGTCAGGTCGTATGCCAACTGCGAAGCTGACTGTGGAACATCTCGACACTCGCGTAAAGCTCCAGAAACGCTATCAGGCTGCTTCACCTATGCTATTCCCTGTCGTCGTTCGTAACATGCCTGCCTGGTTGACGGATCTCGTCAAACCTAGCACCGATGACTCGGAATATCCGTTTGTCGAGATCCCCAACGATTGCGCCTCGAAGTGGACGTGCAAACTGCTCGAAACTTCTCTTTGTGACGATGGCACATCTCTGCCATTTGCTTTACTTCTGACCCTGGGGCATCTTCGGGTTCGCCGGAAGAACGAGAAGATCGAAGCCTGCGTTGCGGGCCGCCACGCAAAGCAGATTCTCGAAGATCTCATTAACGCGGTGAACAAGGTAAGCTTACGACAATTTATGCATTTCAGCGCACTCACGAAACCCAGTACAACAACAAGCCATTGTCTCCCCTCGCACAGATTTCGGTCGAGGCTTTCACGTTGGACTGGCTGCAGCGCACGCTGCTAGACGGTCTGAAGGACAAGCCGCTGATGAAGACCGAAGCCGCTTTCCAGGATTTCGCCTTGGAGTTCCTTCAGGACTTCTTGCAGTATAATGGTCAGTGGCGACACCAAGCCCAGGCCGAGACATGGTTTCGATGCGGGACCGTGGGGAACTGCCGCGACCAACGCGGCGACATCGTAATGTTGCTCAGGCTGGCAAACGGCACCTGGCGTGTCTACGTCATCGAGTTGAAGTTCTTCGAAGCCCAGGCGACATCCACTGCGACGCAGGAGTCCATTCAGAAGTTCGCACCGAAGCGTGCACTCCCGAAGGAGAAATCGGACCTCCAGTACTTCGAGGCTGTGCTCCGATACTCCGCGTCCAAGGGCCTCCTTGGACCTGGCTGGGTTTTTATTGAAGTTCCAGAGCTTCCCGACTTCGATCCCACAGGAGAGTTCACCATCCTGCGGGATGATCTTTGGGCGGACTATTACGACCGCGAGAAGAAGCGTACAGAGCGCAAGAAGGCCGCTGCCAAGCTTTCGCAAGCAAACTGGCAGTCGAGGCACTACGTCGGCGGCGCAGTACAAGGGGTTCGCGCGGAACTTGGCGCCGACGAACCTGGTATTGCCGACGTGCGCTTCACCAAGTACGAAGTGTCGGAAGATTTCATAGCCGTGTTCATCCCCATCGCCCTCCTGTTGATCTCCAACGTGCTACTTCACGGTTGGGAAGGAAAGGGAGGCGACGTGAAACATGTCAACTTTAGGCCTGCGGTGGCTGGTGTGTATCCTTGGACGAGGGCTCCAACGGTGGCGGACATTGAGAGGGTTCGGAAGGATAAGGAGGATTTGCGTTAGAGCGCCTGACGGTTAGTTGCTTTGTATGATCTGGGTAGCATTGGGGGCATACATGTACTCTAGAGCTGCTGCACCATAGTCCTGTGAAACGACTCTGCTTCTTGCTCCTACTCTTCCATGTGCTCATGGTCTCAGGCTGAACCGTCGCGTCCCGCATTTGCTACCGCTCTGGTGTACTTGTCCCAACTGAATAGCGCTTGCACTAATGCGTGTCTCCCTCCCCGAACCGAGAGCACTTTGCCTCGGGCGACCATTCACTGGTATGGCATCGGTAGATACAGAGTAACACGACTGTGTACCTATGTACGTAGACAGATTCATCGCACTTCGGAAAGTATAGCTACTTACGCAGGAAAGAACGAAGTTGACGCTCATCTCCGATAATCTTGAGCGTCTATCTGACGTCGACAAGGATTTACAACTGCCTCTTCATTAGTACTGTACCGCAACCCGACAGATCCCTTGCTGGTTGCGGCTCCAGGACCTACTTATCCAGGACGACACCACAGCAGTCTCCGATGCAAGACGGACGAGCAGTGCACACGTCGCGCACGTCTATCCGCAGAACCGCAGACTGTCGAGTCACAGTTTAATCCAAGTCATGCTGCAGCTGGTCGGAAGGCACGCGAAACGTACTTTCCGAGGAGCCGGCCCTCGCCTAATTATTACTCGACAGGGACGGAGAGGAAAGGGGCAGAAGGTCGCATATCGTAGTGAGTCGAGGGCGGGAGTGCGATACAAGTAGCCTCTCCAGAGAGCTCGACACATCATGGCGCTTGTCCACTGCCGCGGTCAACAGTTTTGCGCCACCGCGCAGACCATGACTAGTGCACATTACTCGCTAGAGTCATTTGCGACGCATGTCATACCGAGTCAGGACTCACGACTCATATGCACAGCATCACCGCGGCTGCGACTCGCCACGAGGGCACTTGACTTGCAAAGGGCATGCAGACACTATATTCCTGGTCGTATAGGCATAGCGCAACATGGAAGAAAGCGAGAAAGCGAGGGGGAACGCGGCGCTTAGTCGAAGAGACCGAAGCCCATGTCGTCGTCCGACTCCTCCTGCAGAAAAACGTCAGCCCTGGCGCAGACGGCGATATTAAGAGACGACGACGACGACGGACCTTCTCCTCTTCCTTCTTTTCTTCCTTCTTCTCCTCAGCCGGGGCCGCACCACCCGCGGCGGCCGGGGCAGCGCCGCCAGCAGAGACGGCACCGCCGGACGGGACGGATGCGAGCTTGGAGGAGCCCTCTGCAATGAGCGCGTTGACGTCCTTGCCGTCGAGCTCGGAGATGAGCTTCTCGAGACGGTCGTCGTCAGCCTCGATGCCGACGGCGCCGAGGACCTTCTTGATGTCGTCGGCGGACGGCGAGGCGTTGCCGCCGATTTGGAGGAGGAGGTACGCAGCCAGATGACGCATCTAGACGAGGTCAGAAACGCGCGCGCGCCGACTCGCTCGGTGTGGACGCACTTTTCAGTATGTGTGGTGTTTTGGCAGCCTCAAATCACTGGGAAAGAGAAGAGTTAAGAATGCGCGGCGAGAAAAAGGGGGAGCGGACGGACGTTTAATCCCTTGGGGACGACTTGATGGTCTGGCGCAGGAAAGTGAGAGCCGGGACTCGCCGGACCCGCGACTTTTGACTCTGCCCCGGAACTTTCCTGCTCGCTGTACAGTCAACGCCGGCCCGGAACTATTCTCCAACTCCGTCTTTTCTTCCGTTCCTCCCTCCTCAAAACAATCATGGTGCGCACGTCCCCGCCCGACATGTCGCGCTCGCCGACGCTGACGACGGCGGCCACCCTGCGCAGGCTGACGCTGACATCACGGACCCCGCCCTCGCCGCCGAGCTCAAGAAGCGCCGCACATTCCGCACCTTCTCGTACCGCGGCGTCGAGCTCGACAAGCTCCTGGACCTCTCCAACGAGGAGGTGCGTCGCCGTGGTCCAGTGGTCAGGCGCGTCCGACGCTGACTTGGCGTGCAGTTCGTCGAGCTCGTCCACGCACGCGCGCGCCGTCGGTTCCAGCGCGGCCTGAAGCGCAAGCCCATGGGTCTCATCAAGAAGCTGCGCAAGGCGAAGAAGGAGGCGCCGCCGAACGAGAAGCCCGCCGTCGTCAAGACCCACCTGCGCGACATGATCATCGTCCCAGAGATGATTGGCTCCGTCGTCGGCATCTACAACGGCAAGGTCTTCAACTCGGTCGAGATCAAGCCCGAGATGACGGGCCACTACCTCGCCGAGTTGTGCGTCCCCGTTTTCCATGTCCCCGTCCGTGCTCTCGCTCACACCCGCCGCGCAGCTCCATCTCGTACAAGCCCGTCAAGCACGGTCGTCCGGGTATCGGTGCAACACACTCGTCGCGTTTCATTCCTCTCAAGTAATCTACTCGCATTGCTTTCCTGGTTGTCGCCGAGGCGACGCCCGTCTCCCACCATGCCATTTCTCCCAAAACTATGTTGCTAGGTTGTATGAGCAATCGAAACGACGCGCGCGATCCCGGATGCACCTGGATATTCCTTCCGGCCTTGCGCAAGTGGCAGTCTGGCGTCATCCTCCTCATCTTTATGAACGCTTGCGTTCGTCGTATAACGAGAGTCAGCGTTCGAATGAGCGGACCCATGGGAAGATGCTGTACACGAAGCACTCTTCCCGAGGACCTGCGTGGCGCTCGTCTAACCTGTTCTATGTCTCTTCTCCCAACGAATAGCTCGGCAACGATACCTTCGCCGGTTCGTCGGGGAATGTGACTGGCAATAGAGGAGGAGGCTGTTACCGGCGCACCTCTGGTAATATACATGTAACGAGCAAGACTAAGCCGACGAGAGCTCCGACGACGTCTCATACCAGCATGCCTGCTTAGATGGAGGTGGCGGGTATTGAGCTCGAAGACTTGGGAGCTCTGCGTTAGTAACCACGAAGACTCGTTGTGAACGAGAGCGTCTGCGGCGGGCGTGACGCGGGTAAGTATGTCCTGCCCTCAGTGCCCTGGACCTCGCCCCTAGTCCTCAATCAGATACTTACTCCGTGCTTACTACATTCCTTAATGCGCGTCAGAGTAAACATTTTATGCATGGGCTCTGGGTGCTATTTGACATCTCAGAGTCTGCAATAGAACGCAAGTCGCGTTCAGGCGTCTTTAGACCCAAGATCCGAATAAACGTGTTGGCTATTTGCTACATGGTGCAAGCGTGCAAAGCGCTGTGACGGTCATTGCTCGTCGACCAACTGCTTGATGCCTGCAGCGAGTCAGTGGGATGGCCATAGAAAGCGAGACTGACGTACGGTCTATTATCTGTACAAACGCCTTGCTGGCCGGGCTGTCGGGGAACTCGTCGAGGAAGTTCTCGCCGTAATCAGCGCACTTTCCTATTCGCGGGTCAAGCGGTACGCGTCCGAGGAGCTCGATGCCCGTCTCCTTGGCGAGACGCTCCGCGCCACCGGTGGTCGGCTTGAATATGACGCTCTCGCCCTTGCAGCTCGGACAGACGAAACCGGCCATGTTCTCGACGATGCCGAGCATGCGCACGCCGACCTTGCGACAAAAGTCAATCTCGCGCCGTACGTCCTGCAGTGCGACCTCTTGCGGCGTCGTAAGAAGGACAGCGCCGTCGATGCCTGCCTCCTTCAAGAGATTGACGACGCTGAGGTGCTCGTCCGACGTGCCGGGCGGTGTGTCGACGAGCAAGTAATCGAGGGCACCCCAGTCGACGTCCTTCAGGAACTGGGCGACGAGACCGTTCTTCCGCGGGCCGCGCCACATGACGGCGTCTGCGGGGCTCGCGAGCATGCAGCCGACCGAGATGGCGCAGAGGTTGTCTGTAACGCTGATAGGGCTCCAGCCCGCGCCGCTCGCGTGCACGGTCTCGCGCTGGATACCGAGCATGGTAGGCATGGACGGCCCGCATATGTCGATGTCCATGATGCCCGCCTGCACGTCTGGGTCGGCCGACAGCGCCCAGCCGAGCTGCGCGGTGAATGTCGACTTGCCGACGCCGCCCTTGCCGCTGAGCACCAGGATCTTGCGTCGCACGGACGACATGCGCGTAGTAACGTGGGTTATTGCAGGGTCGGGACCCTTGGGTGCTGTCGCGCATATTTCCTGGTTGGGGCAGCCGGCGCAGGCGTCTGCCTTGCCAGCCTGCTCAGATTCTGTGCCCTGTACGAAGATAAGTCTCGCCCTGAGCGCACAACGCAGCGCATACGCACTGGACAGTGTTCCGGCGCGTTGGACGGGACGAGCTTCGTGGCCTCCGGCGGGTGAATCGCAATCATGGCTGCTGGTCGAAGGCAAGTCGCAGAATGACCAAGCCGCGTTCGGACCCGAAACCGCGTCCAGATCTCGCGTGGCGTGGTTGGCACCACTTGCTCAGTTGCTTGTCGTTACACAAGTACATGTATACATGGAAATTCTAGTACAGCATACTACTACATGCCGGCCAGGCCAGTCCTAAACCATTATGACCGATAAGACCGTGACTTGCAAGGACACGCCAGGACTGTAAGGTCTCCGGAGCACTATCTGCCACCAGCGGAGGACCCAGGTCGGCCGTTCTCGCGTTCCTCGGCTTGCAGTGCTTGGCTTTCGCGCCGAAGCTCCTTCACAACTTCCTGTAAGCCAGCCCATGAGCTAAACCTGTAGCTAATGACTCCTAATCGCACGTACAGCAAGGGCCTCGGGATTCGCGCCGCTCTCGATCATTTGTACGCAAGTTACAAGGGTCTCCTTGTCGAGCTTGGTGTTCAGAAGCTGCGACATCTCGTGCAAGACTGGTGGGTCACCACGTGAGCCGCGTGGCCGCGCGCGACAATACAGGACATACTGTCTATCGTCTGTTGCGCTGACGAAAGCCGCTCAGAGTCGCGCGCTGTGCTCATGGTGTGCCAAACGGAGAGAGACGCGTTATTTGCTCATGTTTCCGAGCGTCCGCCGGTTTACAGCCGAAACAACTAGGAATTATGCCGACGATGATAATATTATTGGTTTATGCTACATATGTGTCCCATTTCGCTACATGAGTCCCGAATATCAATTGATTTAATTGATGGTGATGCGCTTCGCCTGTTGCTCGGGCGTCGTCTT
>KV425995.1:89699-137867 GCA_001632375.1 Exidia glandulosa HHB12029
CCCGGTCTCAAGAAGGACGACGTGACGATCGACGTCCACAACGGCCGTCTCACCGTCTCCGGCTCCGTCAATACCTCCTCCGAGGAGACCAAGGACGGCTACGTCGTGCGCGAGCGTCGCTCCGGCAAATTCTCGCGCGAGCTCCCGCTCCCGCAGGGCGTCAGGGCCGAAGACATCTCCGCCTCGCTCACAGACGGCGTCCTCACCGTCTCCTTCCCCAAGACGACGCCCGAGCAGCAGGCGAAGCGCATTACCATCAACTGAACCGCACCGGGGATTCATGTAGCGATAATTGACACACTTGTACCATAAACACATTTATTATCATTGCCTCACCTCTCGTCAGTCATTTGCACTTGAGTAGCTTGAGTGGTAAATGGCGACAGTACTAGTGCAGTGAAATGATCAGACGACGTGTACGAGCTTCTGACCTCTTGCACGAATCGATTCGGGGTTTGGGTCGACGATATGAGCTGAATTGTCGCTGCAACTGTTACCAGCTCTCCCGCCCACGCAGACGCAGACGCAGACTCACTTTTCCGAGGTAGCGGATATGCGTGACCGAGCTGCTCAGAATCTGCGCTGCAGCAGTGGGGTCTCTCTGAGACATACTCCGGAAACCTTCAAACCGTCTGTTGACCCAACTTGAAATACAAAGCAAAGGTTATAAGGGCTATGTAGTTCGACTGTGAACGACCGCCGGACCGATCTCGAACGCGGAGTTGCCTTAACCGCAGCTGGATCTTGGAGCCGGTCACCGCGCACCGCTAATACTTGTCGACGCGCCGCGGTCTACTCTCCACGCAGAAGCCGGCCACGATGCTGCCCACGACAGTCCCGAACGGCCATCACTACTCGCCGGTCGCGCCCAGCGAAAAGCGCGGCTGGGCGGCGTACGAGGACGACGACGACAAGTGGAGAAAGGGCGGCGACGGCTGGCTGGCCAGCTGGAGTCGGTCACTGCCCACGCTGCGCAACGACGACGGCGGCTGGAGGGATGCCCTTAGCGGATTTCTTGGTGCACGATTGCCGCGACACGGCGGCGGGGCAACGCCCACGGTGTGGATGCCGTCGATAGCAAGCATCCGGTTCGTGCTGCTCTGCTCGCTGTGGTACATGTCCTCCGCGCTCTCCTCCAACACCGGCAAGGCCATAATGACCAGGTTCAAATACCCGGTCACCCTCACCTTCGTCCAGTTTGGCTTCGTCGCGGGCTACTGTCTCCTCTTCGCAACCCCCGTCCTCCGCTTCACAACCATACGCCCACCCACAGACGCCATCATTCGCAGCACCCTGCCCATGGCCCTCTTCCAGGTCTTCGGCCACATCTTTTCCAGCATGGCCATCTCCCGCATCCCCGTCAGCACAGTCCACACCATCAAGGTCAGTCTCGCGCGCCCCGCGCTGTCGCACATCCTTGCTGACACCTTCTAGGCCCTGTCGCCGCTGTTTACTGTCGGCGCTTACGCCCTCCTGTTCGGCGTCAGCTACTCGTCCAAGACCTACCTCTCGCTCCTCCCGCTCACCCTCGGCGTCATGCTCGCGTGCTCGTTCGACGTCTCGGCCTCCAACATGCTCGGGCTTCTGTGCGCGTTCGGCTCGGCCCTCATCTTCGTCTCGTCCAACATCTTCTTCAAGAAGATCATGCCAACCTCTAGCTCAGGGTCGACCCAAAGCCACCACAAGCTCGATAAACTCAACCTGTTGTTCTACTCGTCCGGCCTCGCCTTCCTCCTCATGATCCCGATCTGGCTGTACTACGACTTCGGCCGGCTGTGGGTCCATTGGACCCAGGGCGACGTGGCGCACTCCGGCTCACACACCCACGGCGTCATGTACTATTTCTTCATGAACGGAACCGTGCACTGGGCGCAAAACATCATCGCCTTCGCCATCCTCGCGTCGACGTCGCCGGTCACGTACTCCATTGCGTCGCTCGTGAAGCGAATCGTTGTCATCGTTATGGCCATCATCTGGTTCAGACAGGCCGTTCATCCGGTGCAGGGCGTCGGCATTGCGATGACGTTCTTTGGCCTGTGGATGTACAATGCGGCCAAAGGAGACGTCGAGCAGGGCGAGAGCAAGGTGCGGCGCGTCGAAGCCGCGTGGGATATGGCTCTGCCTACATCGCTGTCCGATGTCGCGTCGTCCGAGGCGTCCAAGTCCCTGCCGAATGTAAGCGGCTTCCGCAACCGGAGCAGCTCGCATGGCGAAGCGCTCAGGCCCCCGCCGCTGCATATCACCACCCCGAACAAGCCGCGGATACAGGTCATATCGCCAATTGTCGAGTCGTACCCGTCGCCGCCGCTGTCCTTTGACTCGCCGCCGCCGACGCACATACATCCCGGGCTTGATGCGAACGGCAATTTGTTCGCGCGCCGTCCGCCCCAACATCAAGACGAGCGGTCAAGCACGCCGGTCACGACGACTGTGGACAGCGCACAACAACAGCCGCGACAGGCGGCAATGCCGGTGGTCATCGCGGCGCAGTAAATTGCGCTCCCTTGTCCGATTGTCTTGCATACATTAGATCTCTGCTTTGCGTGCCCCAAGCCGACCCGCATCGATCGATCCAGCACACCTCCAGCATCACCTCTTGTTGTCGCTATTGTCGTTATTGCATTCATTCATTATCCGCACTAATTGTGCTTGCTGTGCAGATTGTAACTTAGTTATAGAGCGGACGATACCCGCGCATACAGAGACTACCCATTGACCCCACGTGCCTGCGCGTCGCCGGGGATTGCCTTCGAGGCTCTTTCCTTCGTTCCTTCATCTTCACGATCAACCATGGCTGGCGGCCGCCTCATCGTCTATAGTCGCAAGCGGGCGCGCCAGCAGTCGTCTGGCTCATCCTCCGAGCAGGCGGTCTCGCCATCAAGCACGCCGCCGCCCGTAGACCAGACGATCAGCGTCGAGGAGATGGCCCGCAAGATGCGCAAGCGCGTCGCCAGGAACCGCCACAGCTCGTCGCAGTCGCAGAAGAGAGCCTCACCAGCCAAGCTTGGGTCGCCCGCAGACCTCGTTCAGCCCGCAGCGAAAAGACCCAAGCTGGCGCGCGCGGATTCAACGTCGGCTCCTGGAATGCAGCTCTCGTCGCTCTCGCCTTCTGATGCTAATATCCTGGCCGGTCTGTCTCCCGGTCCTCCAAGACGCCAGACTCCGGTCACAAGCTCGCTCTTCGCAAAGGAAAACCGCGACCAGAACGGCCACGCGCTTCCGCACCGCGCTCGTACGCTCGAATCCGCTACTTCGCCTCTTGCTACTGCTTCTACCAACGCGCCGTGTTCTTCTAACGCTCTTGCTTCGCCCTTCCGTCTTCCGTCTTCTGACCCATTCGTTCGTCGCCGTCAACTCCCTTCAAGTTCTCGCCACAGCCTCGCTCTAGGCAAGGTGCAGCGCGACCGACGCCGACAGTCTGACATTGCAGCTGCTTCTCTTTCGTCCTCTCGTCGCCGCCCAAGCGCGCAGGCGCAGAGGAAGCGTCCTTCTAACAGCTGGCTACTCTCTCCGCCGCAAGTCACTCATCATGAACAACCAGCAACCATAGAGCGCGCTTCGTCTGATAATCGCATGCGCTTCTCCCTGGGTCGACCAGTTGCCTTCTCTACACCAACCCGGGCCCGCAAGGTTTTCCAGCAGGGCGAAGATATGATGGATGTCGACGAACCTGTTGTCGCCCCGCCGCTATTCAGTGTCCCGCCTTCCCAGAATATTTCTTCTTCGCGCAAGACTCACGATTCCGCTCCTTCGCCGTTTGCTCTTTCTGCTTCTGTTTCTACTATCAAGCCTGTGCTCGACGCTCGTACGCTTGTTCAAGATTCTTCTCCGCTGCGCTACGCCACACCCGAGCCGGCTCCAGCGCCGCTACAAGTTCCTTCTGATCTCGAAGCCCTTGCTGACGACGAGCGGCACGCGGACCATCAAGCTGGTGACGGACAAGGGGACCCATCGCCAGCGAGTTCGGGCGGAGACGAGCTACGCGATATGTTCAACGTGCTAGGCTTGGATGGTACGTCGTCGCGCTGCGCGTTCGAGTGGGTATTCACGTTGGCCCGCAGAAGACGAACGTTGGGCCCACGTGAGCAGCGAAGGCAATTTCAGCCTCGACCTCTTCCAAGCGCGCTCTCCGAGCACCGTCGAGCGCGAGCATAATACCAGGGCCAATGCCTCATCGGGAGTACTGCGCCGCATGGTGGTACGTCTTTTTCTGCTCGCGCAGAGCAAGCGCCAACGTGCACGCAGCGTTTCGCCGCTCCGACGATCAAGATGCGCACGATGTCGTCGCCGCTGAAGCCCGGGTCGAGCGGGTCCGAGGACGAGCTTCTTCTCAAAGAGGGCGACGTCTGGGTAGACAATGATGTCTGAACGTCGCTTTCTTTCTCTGACCTTCGGTCCATTTTCTCCTGCTGTATCGCTTACATAGAATTTGCGCGCCTGCCATCCGAGCCGCGCCAGTCTCCTTCATTACCAGTGTAGAATGTCCCCTACTGATTGTATAGTAGTATGAAGCCATAGTTGTAGTTCCAATCGACTGTTGACAACGTACGGCGCGGGGCGGAGATCTGACCGAGTAAAGTTCACCTGTTGTTCCATCGGCACACTCCGCAACTTGCATGGAACCACCATCCTCGACGTCTAAGGCCGACATCGCGTCAGACTTCGCCGACGAATGCAATAACGCAGACACCCTGGAGGAACTGGAAGAAATTCTCGAGTCCCTGAGCGACAGTGACGCCCAACATAGTCCTGACAATGGCGACGCAGAGAACGGCGACGCCGACGACCGGCCGCACCCAGACGTTGATGGACAGAGTGATATGGAAGAGGACGCACTCATAGAAGAAGGTCCGTGCCTGGCTGTGTCATCCTGGTCGAGACTTATTCGTGCCTATAGCGAAGGAGCAGATGCCGAGCGACGCAGAAGTTGAAGAGATGACCACCAAATTGAAGGAGCGCGGTCAGCAGCGACGTCGGCGAGGTTCCCCTGGCATCTCCTTGACGTCGATATAGGAATTATTGCATGGCTGCAGGAATACGTTGTCCAGAGACGTGTTCCGCTGAAGCGGCTGCTCCTCGCATATGGGATCGTTTTGGTGCGAATGCTCCTTACTCTGGCAGCGAAGATCCCGTCTAACACGTGGTCGGAAGACACCAGAGACCGCTGCGCTGGACGAAGTTATTCACCTTCGGCTGCTCAAGGCTGCTTTGACGCGCGTGTATGCAACTTCATTGGTCTCGACTCGGAGCTCAGTCGCTGAACCCAGGCCATGCTCGATTCAGGTTGCGAAAACGCGAGAAACTTGAGGCCTACAACACCATTGACGATGTCCTCGTCCTTCTGAAGAGGTCGAAGAGGGTGATGGTGCTCACTGGCGCGGGAATCAGTGCGTTTCACCGGTGTTTACGCACGAAACCTAACGCGCCATCGGGGCGGCTCAGGTGTCTCCTGTGGCATACCCGACTTCCGTTCACGAGACGGAATCTACGCCATGCTGGCCGACAAGCCAGAGCTGCAGCTGGATGACCCACAGCAGATGTGAGTATGATGAAGACGAGCGGGAGATTGCTCATCGCTGCACCAGGTTTGATATCGACTACTTCAAGGAGAATCCTGCGATATTCTAGTGCGCGACCTACTGTGCACTATTAGAGGCCGAGCTGACGTTCATGTGACTCAGTTCTTTTGCCAGGTGACGTCGTTTGCCATATCACGCGAAATAGTCGCTCACTTCCTCAGTCACATATACCCATCGAAGTTCAAGCCTTCCCCTTGCCACCACTTCATCAAGTTGCTTGAGGACAAGAACATAGTAGGTACCAATCCCCTGCCCTTCGTCGCTGCGCGCTGACCCTGCGCATAGCTTCTTCGTAATTATACCCAGAACATCGACACTCTCGAGCACGCAGCAGGCGTGCGGCGCGTCCTACAATGCCACGGCTCCTTCGCGACTGCGACTTGCGTTCAATGCGGCGAGCACGTGGCGGGTCAAGCCATTGAGGCGGACATCCTTGCGCAACGCATACCGTACTGTTCCTCACCGAGGTGCGCACCTGCAAACACGCAGCCAGCACTACGGAGGGTGAAGAAGAAGCCGCCAAAGCCGAAAGGCGCGAAGCCGTGGGAAGTCGACGAAGAAGAGGACGAGCTCGTCGGTATCCTCGCCGCACCCGGGATCATGAAGGTTCGTTTCCTTCTTCCTGGTTCCTATGACTAACGCCCTGTTGTATCAGCCTGATATCACCTTTTTCGGTACGTTTTACTCCTGGACGTAGAGCCTCGCATGAACAGCCTGACGATACGTATGTAGGCGAAAAGTTGACAGATGACTTTGACCGACTACTCTTTGAGGACCGCGAGAAGGTCCACAGTCTTCATATCTATCGCCCTGCATATCTGGACCTAACTCTATATCTCTGATAGGTTGACTTGCTGCTTATCATGGGCACTTCCCTGGCCGTAGCGCCAGTTGCGGATGTACTCAGTGAGTGTTGCCTGCCTGTTGACGACGTGGTCTTGCTGATGGCTCCAGGCCACATCCCCCACTCGGTGCCACAGGTCTTGATCAACAAAACTCCAGTTGCGCACGCGAACACCGATGTAGGAATCGTAGTTCAGCAATGTCGCACATGAACTACACGCTAACACGAACACAAGGTTATGCTCCTCGGGGACGCGGACACCATCGTGCAATACATTTGCGATGAGCTGGGATGGACGTTACCAGGCGTAGACTCACGAAAACGTCGCGCAGCAGCCGCAGAACCTCGACGAGTTGGTGCAAGGCACGTCAAATTTCTCGATTGGTCCGCCCGCAACTGACCAGCCAAGTAGTCATGTGTGGTTATTTGAGGGCTCTGAAGGCGGGCGGTGGCTGCAACGATTCCAAGATGGAGTTTGCATGGGTACAAGCACACAGACGGTGAAACGTCTCCGTGTCGTGTAGTACTCCCATGGCTTCCATCTGCTTAGGGTTTCTATGTATGTATGCTGTGCAGGCTAGGATGGATGTCGTATTCGCGATTGTAATTGAGATACAGTAAGATTCGTCCGGCGCAGTGCATAAAGTGAGGGAAAGGCCAATCACGCGAGCGACCGAGCAGAGGAAAGGATGGAAAGGTCAATGCGCGTCGTCGGAGAACATGATGGCACGAGAAGAGTGAAAATCGTGCGACAAGGACGATGGAGATGGAGGGGTATTCCATGCCTAAACAGCGTCAAAGGAGAGACAGGAGCGAGTAGAACGAGGAATGAACATGGTGTCCGTACAGATATAACACGTGGAGGCAGAGAAGACTGGACTGATGAACCGATGCGGAGTAAGAGAGCATGGGAGCGAATCAAAATGCAGGACAGACAGCGCGGTTATTGACGCTGATAATTACCAGCGGGGGTTGTGGTTACAGGCGACAGCTGCCCGTTGAGATTCGGCGGCTGGTCACCGTTGCGTATCCACGAGAGTGGACGGCTACGAGCTACCGTTGGGGTCGGGGGGCCGCTTTGCATCTGGCTGCTCGGCGGCGGCATGCGCAGCGGCATGGGCTGAGAATTCTGGCCGTTCCTCTGCATAAGCTGCTGCTGTTGCACCTGCTGCATCTGCTGCATCTGCTGCATCTGCTGCTGCATCTGCCACGACATATCGCCAGGTGCCTTGCGAGGCGACATGGGAGGCATCTGCATGGAAGACTGCCCCATGACAGTTGCAGGATGTCCTGGGTGCGAGTATGACTGCGGCATGCCTTGCATCTGGCCCTTCGCGGTGCCGGCGTAATCAAGAGGTGCTGGTCGCTGATCGCCTCGCTCCAACGATCCAGTCTGTCGGTCGCGAATGGGAGGAGGCGGGCGTAAAGGCTCTAGCTGGCGACCGCGAGACATCTGCGGGTCGGACCGTTGAGCGACGAGGCGACTATCTTCTGCTGGGGATCCTATGCCTGGAGTGCCGATAGGCGTGCCGCTGCTACTGCTCGGCGGGAGGTTGATACCACGAGGCTTATCCTTCGCGGACTTCAGCTTGATGTACATCTCGCACTTCTTCATGAAGTCTTTTCGCGGTAAGTCGAGACTGTTGCTGAAGTATTCCTGGTCGCCGAGGATGGGCATGAAGTCGTCGGGGACGACATAGAACTCGTCCTGCTGCTCGAGCAGTTGCGTAATGCAGCGAATAGCGAGGAACTGGTCGTCACGTTCCACGGGGCCCTTCGAGTAGAGAATGTTCGGGCAAATGACGGTTGCCAAATTCGGCAGGTCCATCTTGCTACCTGTCTCCTCGTCGACGTGCGCGAAACTGGCCACCCACTTCAGGAATACAAAGAGTACCTCCATCGTGTCGCGATGAGGCTTGGGTAACAGGAGAGTAATCAGATGCAGGTACTTCTTCCTGTCTGCCTCGTTCGGCAACGCTAAGGAAGAGTCAGTGATCATTAGGAAGCCAGAAAATCACTTGACGAACTTTGCGTTGCGCAGAAGAGCTTGTGCAGCTTGAACGTTAGGAGTGGGTCAGGCAAGTCGCGGAAGAACTTCTTCATCAGGGCCGCGAGTTGCACGGGGTTATCCTGCGACAAGTCGACGGAAGAGGGATCACGGTCGATGTTGTGCACGAGATCGTTCAACCGCCGAATGTTGCCGTTTCGACGGAAGATACCCTCCACAGACATATCTGACGTACGAGATTAGCACGCGCGACGTTCGGCACAGCACGATGAAAGCTCACCCATCTGCTTCATGGCGGATATGACATCGTCGATGAAGCTCGGTATTTGCACTGCAGTGCGTGAAGCACCGAGCATGGAGTCCACACCTTCACGTTCGACAAGGTACTCAAGCGGCACGGCGAAAACGCCTGACAGATTACGCGGTGAGCTCCTGAGGCACAAGTCCTGAGTCACAAAGCTCACCCTTCTTCTTAGGCTTCTGCCCTCCTCCCTTGAACAGCTTGCTCCAGATGTTATTCCGCCGAACGTCGATCAGCTCAAGGACTTCGTCCAGGTCGAACTGCTCCCTGAGGCCAGACTTGTACAGCGTAATCAATGCCGAGTGCTTAACGATCTGAAGCTCGAGCGGGCTCAGGTCGGCGATGTATGGGTTTCCGCCCTGACGAGGTAGAGACCGTTGCTCGACGCGTGCCTGCTCAACTTCGATGAGCTGCGGGATGTCGGCAAGGGTGATACCCTCTTCGATGGACGTTCGATCAGGCTCATCCTCCTCTCCAGGTCGTGGCGAGTCTGGCCCATCGTCGACGATACACACTTGCGTATTGTTCCGCGCGAAGGGCGGCCGCAAGACCTGCTGCGAGCCTGCAGACTCCGTACTCGGCAACGTAAGAGTTGACGACGAGTCGCTCGACGGGATGGACGGTCGCGATGAGGTTGCTGACGGCGGTTGCAGCTGCTGCAAAGCGGTCCGTGGTTGCGGCTGGCGTACGGTAGGGACCGACGACGCCGTCGACGGTGCCTGTTGGATTGCAGGCCGTTCGTGGTGATGGTGTTGATGCTTCTGCGCATGCGCTATGTCCGTCGGCGTCGCTATCTTGCCCGCAGGACTCTCTACAATCGTCGATCGTTTGGGTCGCTGCGCGGTAGACGACAATTTCCTGTCGAGATGGACCGTCTTGAGACGCATGATGTCGGCAGAATCACGGTAAGAGTCATGGCTCGCTGACGACAACCGGCGCTCGCGATCCTCCTGCTCCATAACTGCAATGAAACACATGAGAGGAGGGAAACATAAGCAGCTGCTGACCCTGACGCACCTGGGGAAGAGGGCATGACACCACGACGCTTAAGAAGGAGGTACAGCCGACGAAGAGCCACGTTGAGTAGGAAGGCATACTGCTCGAGTCGCGAGACAGCGAGGAAGCCTGCGTTACACCCAGCATGTCCGTGCTGCGTGCAGAAGACCGCACTCAAATTCGCATCTCCAGCAGTAAGGGGCGGCGGACCGTCTCCGCTCCATCCCTCAGCCTCGAAGACGAATTCGATTACGTTGGCGGGAGGTCTCCGCGTCAAGCTCGACGCGGTCTTCCCCTCCTTAGGCTTCTCGCCATCTTCGTTCGAGGATGGGGCTGGTTTCTCCTTAGTAGGCAACGGTGCAGCAACCTTGTCGCACGACTTGCACCTGACACAGTGCGAGTGCCAGCGCATGTACGTCCCGAGTCGCACACAATCCTCCTCGACAGTGACCTTGCACGCCATGCAGAGATCGCTCGGCGTCTTCATCTGCGCCACCATGTGGTCACGTCCGAATGGCGACTCTCCTGCGTTCTCGGGCGCGAGACTCTTGTACCCGAAGATGACGCCCTGCGTTCCGTCGTTCACCTGAGTCGGGCGGCTCGTGGGGTCACCCTGCTGGCTAGGAGGTAAAAGTCGCTTGACGCTCGGGCTGCCGCCTGTCTGGCCGAGTCTGTGCAGCTTGTCGAGGAAGCCCTCCATCGCGGCTGAGTTGCCATAGTCGCGCTCCAACTTTAACGCTCCAGTGAGGGCGATGCGGATGAGGATCTTGAGATAGTGCGCGAGGCCTGTGACGAGCGAAAGCAGCTCTTGCGTCATGCCGACCTTTCGTTGGTTGGTCGAGTCCTGCGTGCGCGAGAGTAACGTGAAAAGATCCACCGTCTTGCGGCACAGCATCCGTGCCTCACGGACGTGGGACATGCCTGTAGACGTTCAGGGAACTCTGGTCAGTATTCGCCAAAGCGCCAAGATCACACGCCGAGCCGCACCTTTCGCGTTGTGTGCGGCGAAGTGCGCCTCCAGGTCATCGATGGTCGCGAAAAGCACCTCGACGTGCAGGATGAACTTCTCGGCCTGTCGAATGGCCTCGAGATACTGTCCGCCGCTGACCTGGCGGAGCATGTCCGAAATGCAGGCGGCACTCGACTCCTCGAACGCCGACAACACCCTGAAGCCTGTGATTAGTACCCGACACACCGCGTTCATCCAGCAACTCACGTCCAGACGCGGTAAACTTGATGTTCCATCTTGGCCTGCTTCTCGCGCAGCGATGTGGGGGTCTCCTGCTCCTCCTCCTCCTGGTAATGCGGGGGACCGGCTGCATCAATCAGGCCGCTGATAGAGTCGGAGGGCAATGACACAGGACTGGAGGGTCTGCGTGTCGCGATCTTGACGTTCCAAAACTTGTGGATCATGTAGCACTCCGGGTGCCAACACTCGTCTCGCATATTACGATTGATCTCGACGAATTGCTTGAGAATTGCGCTCGTGCAGCCCACACACTTGGTAGCGAAGCGCGTCGAGTAGTGGAAGTGGCAATAAACGTTATCGTCGTGCTCGTAATAAGAGTCGTGCGGTCCGAATACGGTCGGGCAAACGGAACAGGTAAAGTGCTCGACGTGGAACTTCTTGTCTGAGCGAAACGGTCAACATGGCGCCGCTAGGACGCAGAGAGATTGTGCTCACTGCAGGCGGTGATGTAGCTGCCGCGGAGGGCTTGGCCGCACTTTCCGCAGATGAGGTTGAGCCTCCGGAAGTAGTCGCGTTCGCACAGCGGGTGTTGCTGGCCGTCTGGGCCCTCTATGGGGAAAAACTTGCTCGCAACGACAATGTCGCAGTCCTGCGAGGTGTTAGACAGTGACGCGGGGGGCTACAGACGGGCACGTACCTGACATCTGAAGCAATCCAGATGGAAGACGGTGTTCAGCGCGCGCACGAACTGGCCCGTCATTGGCAGATGGCATTTTGCGCAGACGAGGCCGCCACCGCCAGCTGCGTTCGCTGCAGTGCCGGTGGTGGACGAATGCAAGGATGTGCCGCCCGTGTAGAGCGAGTCGTCAGAGTGCGAGCTGGGCGGCCCGCTGCGGCCGGATGCAAGCGATGGGGTCGTCGGGCGCGAGGAGCCTGCAGAAAGGAAGCTGGGCGCTGGGGGGGAGAGCGGGCTGTTGTGGTCGTTATCGGACGCGGCGGGCGACGAGCTACGGCCGTTGTTGAGAGCGTAATGATCGTCATTGGACCTGGCGTAGTGGCCGCTCTGGCTGCCCTGGTTCTGGTCCATGGTCGACGAGCGCGACGGCGGTTTGCTGCGTCGTCCAGGGCCTAGCTGGTCGTTGCCATGGCCGTGCGAGGACGAAGAGGGCGGGTAGTGCGAGTACGAGTGCGAGTGCCCAGAGTCGGCGCTGTCGCCAGAGTTATTACGCCGCGGCTGCTGCCCATGAGGCGCTAATGAGTGACCGTGCGTATCGCTCATTGTCAGAGACAGCGACGACGCTGTCTGGTGGACGGCGGCGACGGCGAGGGGAAAGAGGCTGGTCACGGTCGTGCCCGAAGCGGAACCTATACTTTCGCACACTGCCTACGGCCACAGCTTACTGGCGCATGATCCAGAAGCGCCATAGGCCCTCTCTGGAGGCTTGTATTTGCAGTAAAATCGGAATTTGACAGAATATTTTTCCCAGGACCGTCACCTGGAACTTCGCCGCAACGATGAGATGACGACACACTATGCCAGAACGCTCCATTCAACGTATCGAGCTTATCCTGAGCTCCCCAATGCTTCCACGACATGGCCTCGCTCACTGACTGACCCGGTCGCTGTCCTCGCTGGCATCGCCCCCCTCCATGTTTGTGCGGACAGATTCCGTGACGACCCTGCATGCCAGAGCCGCCCGGACCATGGGAGGCTCAAGTTTTCATGGCCCCGGACCAGTCTTCCGAGACGATCCTAGTCCTCTCTGACACATACTGAAAGCACTCAAAAGTACTACTTCCCGCTCGTCGCAGCTTTCTGAAGTCAGACGACGCAGCACGCCTTTCACACTACAAGTTCAGACGATCGCGTTATTGGAGTGCCAGCTCTGTGCACCCAAGTCAGAACATGAGAGCCATCAAAGATATCTCATGCCAGTGCAAGCATTGGTGCAGGGGAGACCTCGAGAGAACATTTCCGTAGGCCTACAGCTTGCCTTCAGTACCCGGTTCTCCCAACCCCCAAAATCAAATCTCTGTGCAGCAATGAAGCACTACGGAACGTTCGCACCTGAGGTATAAGTTTCAGAGCGGAGAACGTGCCATTGTACAGTCGCAACGTACAGTATGCCGATCGACGTTCTGTCGTGCCCAGCCACCGCCCACTTGATCTGGCTCCGACATGATCAAGTAGTAGTAAACATGTTAGCGCTGTGATCTGCCGCCTCTCCCCCGTCTTGACTCTTTATGTCGGACACATCGTCGTTGACTCTGCAGCGTGGCGCGGCTGGAGGCTCAAAAGTTACAAGTCTAATAGACGACGCACATCCGTAACGAGAGACGCAGTAACTACATCACAAGCAGCACAAGGTTCAAACAGGTACTTCGATCTGCACATAAGCGTCATCTTCAGGTCCATCCTCATTCTCGGGAACGTCGACACCCGTGAGCCACCAGTACGAATTCACGTCGACGTCCTTGCCCAACACCTTACGCTTCCCACGAAGCCAAACAGGAAGCATGTTCCAGACGTACTTCGCCGTCCTTGGGCGAGGGTGCTCGTGGGTCGGGTTGTCGTGCGTAGCGAGAAGCCCGTGATACTTGCTCTTCTCTCCATTGGCGACAACACCGTAGATGGTGTCTGAGCAGCCGTACGCGCGGATATTGTAGCGCGGGTGGATGGACTTCTGAGCCTCGGTACGGTTGCGCGTCAGCCGGCGGACTGGTGAGGTGGGCAGCCAGACCTTCGCGGCGCGCGTAGGCACATCCCTCAGACCGAGCTCCATCAAGAGCGTGCAGTAGGGGTGCCCCTGGCGGTCTGCGAGTTGCTTTAGGCTCGAGAATACCCCCAGGTCTTCAGCGGTGAAGTCATACTTCCCGGGGGTACCAGGCTCCGAGCGACATTTGACCTGCACGAGAAGGCCCGTAATATTGTAGAGGCTCACGGGCTTGTTCTTATCGATCAAGATAGCGACGAAGAGATCGGCCCACTGCTGCGTGATACGTCCGATGTAGGCCACACCTCGAATGTACGCCGCCAAGAGCCCAGCAGCATCGATTCCGCTCGAATCAGCAAGCTTGACCCATTGCGTGTACCGCACCCAGGAATGCTCGAAGGCCTTCCGCAAGGGACGGCCATTGTCGCAGGTGTCAGGCAGAGAGTCGAGAACAGTCTTCAGTACGGAGTCCTCGGCGTTCGTATCGCGGAAAAGCGCCGTCAGGAACGAGACAAACGAGCAGCCCTTGCTGCTCTGGATGACGTCGGATTCCATCGCGCTTGCTCTTACGGCGGTGTCGTACGCAGTAGTCAAGAGATAACGAGCGACGAGCTCTCCGCGCTCTCCACGACGAATGAGTCCGGAAGCGAGAAGCTTTTCCAGCTCGTCAAGAGCGTTGACGGTACCGTCGACCGCCCAAGACGTCATTTCCTGCGCAGCAGCCTTACAAATGTGAGACACAGCTTCTAGGCGCATTCAAGGAGTACCACTCACCTCAGCAAGAACAGGTTCACTTGAGTATCCCGAATAGAGGTACTGACGATGGACAGGAACGGTGTAAGCTAGCCGCATGTAGCTCGCAACGAGCTCGGCTTCACGTTGACCAGCGACGCCTTGGCGCGTCTCGTAGTCGAAACAGAGACGCAGATCAAGAATGGCAAGAGCGCCATGCACGTCGAGAGGCCGATTGGCTTGAGTATTCTTGAGCTTCGCTCGCGCCAGTCTTATGACCTGACGTTCACGTGCACCTCGGTCAGCGTCAGACGCATCGTTGCCGGCACCGTGCGTCTCCTGCATCATACTCCAGAATCTAACGGTCGTTCAGTATAGGTTCAGCGGCAGACGGAACCGTGGACATACAGAGGTCGTCCGTATTGCGCCAGGAAGTACGGCTCCGAGATCTTGCTTGACTCGATCCCATCCTTGCCTACGTAGACAGGTAAATCTGGACCACAGTCGAACGGCAGCTCCGTAATCGGAGCTTGCAGAAGCGTGCTGTGCACATAACGCGCAGAAGGGGCAAGACGGCCGGGAGGAGCGAACTGTTGAAGGTGCGATGACGTCGATAGGAAAATTGTAAAGAAGTCACGCTCCCTAAGATCGTTGAGGACGGAGAGAAGATGGGCGTAGAGATTCCTGAAAGGACGAGACGGCTCTTTGGGCTTCTCCGTGGCGAGAATGTGAGCCTCGTCGAAGTAGGCGACAACAACCAGGGTTTTCAGGTGCTTAGACGCTTGTCCGTCGATTTGGTCGTATGCGACGCGTGGGTCCTTGCGATACTCTTCGAATGCGGCTGCATCAAAGGGTTCGGTGAAAATAGGAGGGAAAGGGACGGAAGAGTCGATCTCGGTCTTGGTAGGTTGAGGAAGCGATCTCAATGTCGCTTGCAGCGCAGTGAACGCAGCCAGCACGGCTTTAGAGTTCGGGTCGTCTGGCACGTCCTTCGAGAGTGAACACGAGCCGATTGCTGCACGGAGGACGTACCAAGGCAAGCAGCTGTTGCACTATCCCTGTGTAGATCTCGTCGCGTTTCCGGAAGATGAAGAAGTTCCATGCCTCGACGGCGTGCCCGTACGACGGGAACTGCTGGCAACGGACCCAATAATCCACAGAAGAGAAGAAGAGTCGCAGCATCGCACGATAAGAGTTCCGGATCCTGGCCTCGTCCCAGTCCAAGCCAGGGGCCCTCTGCGTCATGAAATTGCGAATTGAGTCGTCCGGGGGAGGAAATGCCAAATCTACGGTGCATGATATATATAGATCCCTTAGAATCCAAGCAGAACAGCACCAGCAGACCTTGATCTGGCATGCGGAGGTTGAAGGGCAGCGTGAATATGAGTCGGCTCATCTCGTGTACCGTGCGTGACTTTCCAGTACCGGAGCTTTGTAAGACGGTAACGGTGTTGCGATAGTTGCCTCCGCTCTCGATGCATGACTGTCGCATATCCCGGATAGTCTGTAGCATCTCCACGTGCAAATTACCTCGATATGTCACATTCCAGGCCGTGGATATCGCTGCAGCAACATTATCAGCAACTACTAGTAGTTCGTAGCCGCAGTCGAACATACCACGACGTTCATTGTCGACTGTGATGCGCAGTTGGCAGTGGGGTCACAACCTCCATTAACTTAAACAAGTGATGCACGTACGTGAAATAGGCAACGAAGCAAGATCCATCGGCGTCGAGGGGATTTCATAGTATACTGTCCAAGCCAATAAGCATCCGCCTACGCATCGCAAGTCTGACGCACGGTAGTGGAATAAATCCTCTTTGGACGTCCTGTAATTTTGCGCCAGCTTCTGCAAGTAGTCTGAGAGACCAGAGTCGGAAGAGACGAGGGCACGGCGTTGCGCAGAGTCCAAAGGGAGGAAGAAATCCGCAAGTTGAGGGAGCCCTTCGAGCTTGACGACCTCTGGATTCGCGAGATGCGAAATGAGGTTGTCGAACCAAGCAGCGGTGTTGGAGGCGTCAAGTGATTTCTCCCAGTCGCGCGTGACAGCTTCAGAGAATGCCATCGAGAATGCGATCGTCGCGCCAGTAATGGGAAGCCCACGACCCGCGCATGCTTGAAATGTGCGAAGGGGAGATGAACTGATGCGAAGGCGTTTACTTTCCCGTTCGCTTGGGCTGACCGAACGGCGGTCCTTCCCGCTCATTGTGGTTGATGAACAAGGTGCGGCTCGAGCCGAGATCTTCAGCCATACAGTGAACTTGGCTGCAAAGAACCAAGGAAATTTTCTATACGCCATAGCACAACCCTCATATCAAATTTCCCTTGTGAAACCTCGTGGGAACTAGTCGTGGGAACTAGTCGAGCCTGAAGGACCAAATGGCATATTATCGTAACCAAACCGTACCTCACAAAACACGCACAGAAAGAATGAACAGATGAACATGGAACATGGGGCGTGACGAGGAGACAGGAGAGAAAGAGAGAGAGAGCGAGCGAACGAGGCAACCACGGAGGCAGGGAGGAGGAAGGGAGGGACTGATGTGGTGTTGATGATGTTGTTGTGGAGGAATCCAACGAGGCGAAGCGAACGGAATGAGCGTGGGGCTTTGAGCTGGGTAAACCGGATGCAGCGTATGTACACGCCCGTACGGCGGATGAACGGCAAGTCCGTAAAAATGACACAGGGCGGGGTACATTACGCGGCTGCAGGCTTCTCAGCCTCAGCCTCAGCCTCGACGGTGGGGATGGGCGCGGGAGTCTCCTCGACAGCAGCAGGCGCAGGCGCGACAGCCTCCTCGACTGGAGCGGGAGCAGGCGTCTCCTCGACCGGCGCGGGAGCAGGCGCTTCGTCGGCGACATGCGTCTCCTCAACAGCCGGAGTAGCCTCGACAGTCGCAGGGGTCTCCTCGACGGGCGCAGGAGTCTCCGAAATAGGCTCGGAGATCTCGTCGACCGGGGCAGTTTCGTCCTTCTCGATGGGGGCAGGAGCAGTCGCAAGCTCCTCGACTGGTTCCTCCACGGCTGGCTCGGGTGCCTTCTCAACAACGGGCTCTGGCTCTGGCTCGGGTGTCACCTCCTTCTCGACCGGGGCGGGGGCGACTTCCTCGACGTGCGCTGGAGCTGTAATCGGCTCCGCCTCTTTCTCGACGGGTGCAGGAACAGTCGTAGATTCTTCGACGGGCGCAGGAACAGGCACTGTTTCCTCGACGGCCGCAGGTGTAGCCTCCTCCGCAACAGGCACAGGAGCAGACCCATCCTCGGTGGGAGCAGGCGCGCTCTCCTCCTTAGGCGGCGGCGCAACCTGCGCCTCTGCGGCAGGCGCAGGAGCCGAAGTGGGCGCTTCGAGCGCGACGGGGGCGGCTACTGGAATTGCAGCGGCCGGCTGCTTGGCTGTCGATCGTGATGTGCGTCCGTCAGCGATGACAGCAGATCGGGACAGCCCTACGTACCATGGCCGTTGGTCTTGGGTGTCGGTGATGGAGACGGCGGGGCTTCCTTGAGCGCACCGGTCGACGCGTTCTTTGCCCCATCGGGGATGACAGAGTTGCGGCGGAGCGGGTTAAGCGAATTGGTGATGCTCTTCCTCTTGGTGCGGGTCGTGGCATCCTCGACTGCAAGTGGCGCAGGCTACAAGTCGACGTAAATGACGGGCGGAGGAGCAGATTCAAAGACGTACCGAGGTCGATTCAGAGCCATCCTTCGGCCCTTTGCGCCGAAAGAGGGCGCCGAGCGTCTTGGTGAGCGAGGAAGGCTCCTTGTGGGTGGAGCTCCTCTCGGAGGTGCTGGAGGCCTCTTTGCGCGGGCTCGCGGCAGGCGTGCTCGGGGCTGGCGCCGGCGTGGACTTCACGGGAGGAGCAGGCGCGGGTGCTGCGACAGCAGACTTGGGCGCAGGCGCGGGAAGCTTGGGCTCCTCCTTTTCCTTCGCGGGCGTGTTCTGAGCCGAGGGAAGCGCGAGAAAGCCGGCCTGGGTGATTTCGAGATGGAGCGAGGTGTCTATGGCGGTCGGAGGCGGCAGCTGGGGCCCGCCCTTGATGATGGGCACGAAGGTCGAGGGCTTGGACTGTGCGACGGGGGCTGCGATGTCGGACGGCAGGTTGAGGACGGGCGGGGCCGAGGTGTTGAGCTTTGAAGCCCGGGGACTCGTGGGCACCTTGGACGACGATAAGGCCGGCGGCGAGGCTGGGGGGCGTGTCGGGGGCTGGTCGCCCTCAATGCCCTCGAGCGGTGGAAGCCAGGGCGCCGAGTCTGGCACGGCCGACGGCGAGGTCGGCGAGGACGGGCCTATAGAGCGTTTGCGGGAGATGCGTTTGAAGAAGCCGCCCGTGGCAGCGCTGGTGACGCTGGCGGTGTCTCTTTCCTTTGTCGCGGTCGCCATGGTCTGCTAAAGCGAGCCTGGAGCACGAGGTCAGATAACTTACAAGACTCAATAGACCGCCGCAAACCTTTTGGACGTCGTCGCCGGCGTTTCTTTCCTTTGCGCGTCGTCGTGGGCACCAGCGTGGGCGGCGTCGACGGCTACGGTAGCGGGCTCAACGACCGGTCAAGGGAAAGAACTTGCGCGGCGCCGGAAATCGCGCGGTCTTGCAAAATTTCACTCGGCTTCGACTCCCGCACCCCCCGTTCCCTTTATCCTTTGAATTCTACTGCAGCACTGGGCAATGTCAGTATGTAAATTGGGTCCTGTATAATATAGTGTGGGAACATTTTTTGCGACTTCTCCGGCGTTTTCCGTATAGCATCTTCTCCACAGGTACTCATGGTGGCCGCAACTGCCTCCCCCACCGCCGCAGCCTCGGGCACCAAGCCAAAGCCAAAGAAACAGCCCGCGAAAAAGGAAAAGATATTCCATCCAGAGTCGCGAAAAGCAGGCCAGCTCGCCCGCACCCAGCTACGCAAGTCCAAACTCGCAGACGCAAAGACTAAACGCGGCCGCAAGAACTTGGCCCTAGGTGCGTTCTCCTTCGCTACTTGCGTGCACCCACCGTCTCCAACTGACCGTCTCAGTCGACAAATATGTGTTCTTCTTCCACGCCATCCCGCCAGAAGCAGAATCCATAACTCTCGACCAACTCCACGAGCTCGTCAGGGACGTCTGGCTGACCAGACACGACCCCGAAATCGAACAGGAGCGGGCAGCCCGCCGTAAAGGCCGACCGCAGAGCGCGCGCGAATTCGCACTCGAACAAATAAAGCAGCAAGAGCTTGAGGAATACCGCACCGGCATCGGTGCGTGATAACCCCACATCTCAAGTTGTATGGGCCTCATGACCCGTTTGCAGAGGTCCCCGACCTGACGCATCCCGCCAACGTCGCCGTCTTCCGTCGATGGGACGAGATGGAGGCAGCCTACATCGACCTCCTGCGCTTCATCCGCATATCTTCAGAGAAGCCCGATCTCCTTGTCGTCTCCCGTCCAGGCAAGCACGCCTCCCTGAAACAGAAGGCGGACGACTCCGTCATGGACACGAGCGCATAAAGAGACTGGCATTCATCGAGGACTACTGTACGACAAAAGTACACAGGAAGCTACATGTTAATTACACTACACAGTTCTACTAAACGGCAAGCTGGGCGGAACGCTGGGCTACATTCTCGAACGGATCGTATACAAAATCAATGTCCAGGAAACAGGCGGAGGAACACAAACCGTCTTCATATTAGCACCTCGAGTCGTGTGTGTGCGCGGGCATACTCTTCAGACGAACTGGAACGACGAAGCCGTCTCACTCGCCGGCGTGCCGCTCATCATCGCGCTCACCGGCGTCTGCGGCATGTCGTCGAGGTCCCACTCGCGCCTCAGTCGGTTGTACACGCTCTTGAAGCTCGATAGCGCGCCCTTCTCTTGCACGAGGATCATGCTCGTCAGGTATCCGGCCATGGCGTGCGCCGTGCCGGCGCCGACCTGGTGCAGTTCTACGCGGAATCGCACGGCCTTGGTGACAGCCATCGAGCCGCTCGGGTCTGCGAACGGATGAGCTACGGTATCCAGACCCACTTGACAACTCCCACCTCGGATCTCGTCCATGCGACATTTGAGCGTATCGCCCGTCAATGCAGACACGTGGACGCCCATTGCGGCGAGCAGCCTTGCGCACTCTTGGCTCGTTACGGCCGACTCGAAAACCGAGAGCAGGATGTAGCTCGCCGGCTTGAACTTGAACAGGTTGTTGAACCAGCTTCGCTTTGGCGTCGACTCTTCATATGTCGAGAACGAGCCGTCAGACAACGCAGGGGACGCATCGACTATAAACGCACGCGTCAGCATGCATTGCACTGCGCAAGGAAACGCCACGTACCATTCATGCTCTTCTTCTTCTTGAGCACTTTTGGTGCCTCCCTGGGTAGGACAATCTGCACGTGCTTCCCACCGTCCGTCTTGCGCCGTTCGAGCACACCCCCATTCGCCCTGTTCTCGCCAACCGACCGCGGCGGGATGCTCATCGGCCGCGGACTCAGCATACTCATCCGCCCACCGTTCTCCTTGTCCGCATCGGCTTCGCTGCGCATCTTGCGCAGTGCCATTGGCGGCCGCGGCGGCGCGTCGCGCGTTGCATGCAGATGCGCTGCCATGCCCCGTGACGGTGCCGGTAAGACGCTTGTATATCCGAGCCCGGGCGTCGCGCGCGTGCCCGTGAGCTGCGGCGTGACAGCGCGAATGCTACTCGCCCCTGCGTTGCTCGCCGTGGTGGCCGTTTCCGTGTCATCGTCGTCTGCGTCCGCGAAGCGACTCGAATCTGCCTCGTCGAAAGTTGCACTTTCCGGCGTTGGAGGAGGAGGCGACGTCGCAACAGGCGCGAGCACTATCTTGGGCTGTTCGCTACCCGGCGGCACAACGACGGTCGGGACGACCAAGGACTGGCGCATCTGCATCGTACCAAGATGCTCCACTATCTGGCGGAAGAAGCGCTGCACGCTCTCGTCCTGTAGCTCCGGCATGTCAAGTACCGGCGCGCCTGCAGAGAGATACGACGTCGTAGTCGTAGTTGGCGACGTCGGTGCGGTGGATGTCGGCGCAGACATGCGCGAATCGCGTTCGGCCTTCATTGGCGAGTTCGGCGCAGTCGAGATACTTTCGCCCACGATAGCCGATGTGGTGACCTGAGGACGAGGACCGACTGGGCGAGTGGGACGAGTTGGGCTTTCGGGACGCGGTGTAGAGCTTGGTCGCTGCACGATTATGCTTGT
Source organism: Exidia glandulosa HHB12029 (assembly GCA_001632375.1). Taxonomy (NCBI): domain Eukaryota; kingdom Fungi; phylum Basidiomycota; class Agaricomycetes; order Auriculariales; family Exidiaceae; genus Exidia; species Exidia glandulosa. The sequence goes on from KV425995.1 coordinate 111,251, forward strand.
TGGCGCGGGAGACTCGCTGCGCGCAGCGGTTGTTGACCTTCCCATCGCCTTCCGCGGTGTCGGCGGATCCGGTCGCGCCGGAGGACTGGAGATCGCAGTGTCTGTCTCAGGCGCAGGAGGTGACTTGCGCGACGCAGGTGCCACTGTTGGCCGAATGCGCTGCTTCGCGGCGGAGGGGTTACTGGCCCTTCCCATCGATTCGTCCTCTTCCTCGCCCATGTTGTAGTTCTCGAGACGGCGGGTGCGGTACTTCAAGAGGAGGTGATACACTGCCTTCTCCCACGTTTTCCTACCTTCAGCGTCAGGTTCATTCCATTCGCATGTCGCGGCGGCACGTACTCGGAGTTGGTCAAACCCTCGACGATCTCGTCTTCCGGTGCCCCGTGCCACAGCGTCCGAAGGTTGCGAAAGATGTCGGCGTCGATATCGTCACGAGACTTGATCGGACAGGCTACCTCGTCAAGCGCGGGCGGCGGCATGACACCAGCAACAGGCCGGGGAGGTTTCGAGGTGAACCAGGGGTGTTGCATAATCTCGGGCATCTACACCAACGAATAAACATCAGGAGTATCTGCGCAAGTATCGAGTCACGTACCGTGATACGTTTCTCGACGTCCTTCTGGAGCATGCGCGAGAGGAGGTCCCTGGCGGCCGGGTCGATGTCGCTGGGCATTACGTACCGTGCGATCTTGACCTTCTCGAGCAGGTGGCGGATGTTCTCGTCATCGAATGGCAGGCGACCCGCGAGCAGCGCGAACAGGATGACGCCGCACGACCAGATATCGGACGTCGAGCCGTGGTACGACTTGCCCTCGACGACCTCCGGGCTCGCGTAGTGAGGGCTGCCGCAGCTCGTTTCGAGTAATCCAACGCCGCCTTCCCATGCAGCCATGCCGAAGTCAGCGACCTTGATGTTGTGTGACTTGTCGAGGAGCAGGTTCTCGGGCTTCAGGTCGCGGTGGGCGATGTTGAACCGGTGGCAGTAGTCGACGGCGAAGATGATCTGCTGGAAGTAGTGGAGTGCCTCCTCGACGGGCAGACGGCCGCGCGACACGAGGTAGTCGAAGAGCTCGCCGCCCTCGACGTATTCCATAACGAGATACCTGGCAGAGCGTCAAGTCTGGGCGTATGATAGGGCGTTGGACGTACAATTCATTGCTCGTCTCCCAGACGTCGTAGAGCCTGAGGATGTTCGGGTGGTCGATGAGCTTCATGATGACTATTTCGCGCTCGATGCCGAGCAGGATCTTGTCCGCGGTGTCCGCGGCGTCAGTCATGGACATGCGCGACGTGACCAGGGCGTGTTTGGATACAATCTTGATGGCCGCGTATTGACCGGTTCTGACGTGACGCGCGATCTTGACGCGTCCTGGCGTCTCGTCAGCGCCTCCGTACGCGGCACCTTGCTACGCCCACGCACCAGAACTGCCTTTCCCAATAGTGCGCCCTATCTTCCAGTTCCCAATCATCCTAGGATCGTCGTCGCGTCGGGAACGGCGTGCGGGACGCGCGCCAGCACGAGCAGCGTTGTCGGCCATGTATCAAGGGGCAGGGCGAGCTGGAGAGGTGCCGTCGCCGCAAGAGGGCGTTGGGAGAGAGTGAGAGATAGAGAGTGACAACGAAACTCCGTCAGGAGACGCGGTCCCGCTGCAATTCGACGTCGGATGTATTTTCGTCCCTACCGCCTACGCGTTGAACCGCGCACAAGTAGAGCATTTCGAGTCGGATGTACATACGAGCTCTATTCTGTGTGTGTTGCGCTGTATTCAATAGGCATGGTTCCATCCGATGTTGAGCAGGGAAAGAAACAAGCTTTGCACGTGACTGACACGACAACAATACGCACGTGCCGAGGCACAGTGACACTCCTGCGGCCAGGATGCACCGATGCTGCTACAGAATCCTGGCATCTTGGGCCTTAACGATAAGCTCCAAGTGTATAGAAACAAGGGAGCAGAACATAGTATTGCGCTAACGATACAGCTTTGCAATATTATGCGAGAAAGTCCCTAACGTCGTTCAGTCAGTGGCAATCCGCTTCGCCTGCTGCTCGGACGTCGTCTTGGGGAAGGAGACGGTGAGGACACCGTCGGTGAGCGAGGCGGAGATGTCGGCCTTGACGCCCTGCAGTAGCGGGAGCTCGCGCGAGAATTTGCCGGAGCGACGCTCGCGTACAACGTAGCCGTCCTTGGTATCCTCGGAGGAGATATTTACGGCGCCGGAGAAGGTGCGACGGCCGTTGTGGACATTGATCGTCACGTCGTCCTTCCGGCTACGTCGTGCGCGAGCGTCGCTCCGGCAAATTCTCGCGCGAGCTACATCTCCGCCTCGCTCACCGACGGTGTCCTCACCGTCTCCTTCCCCAAGACGACGTCCGAGCAGCAGGCGAAGCGGATCACTATCAATATAATGGGGTTGACTTTTGGGATTCTTGTATTAGTAGCGAGATTTGACACACACGTATCATAAAGCAATTGCATTATCATTGTCACCTTGATTGCATAGTTCCTCACGAGCATGTCTGTAGGTGGTATTGACTGCCTGAACGGCCTCCACTGCTCCAGAGGCCCTAGCCTGGTACTGTAGTTGTTTGCGCTGTGATCCGAACGCCTGCGGGGTCGTGATCACATAATCTCCGTCGCAGACCAAACGAAAGATGATAGTCACATCACGCACTCATAGTGTGACACCCTGCTCATGCAGTGTATCCTTCTCGCTCACTTGCATCTTGCGAATTGAGTATACAGTACAGGAAAAGATTATCTTGCGAATATCGAGACAATCGGGAGAAACACAACGACGCCGTGGGGCAAGAGGTGACAGACTCAAGTGGCAACATTTGCACCTTCCGCCGTGGGCGCAGCGAGCAATCGGGCTCCGTACCGAATCTCTAGACAACAATGAGGAGAGTACTGATAGTTCAACGAATGGTGCTTACCCCGCCTGATCTGCCGTCTCGCGTACAGAGCGAAAAGGCTGCGCGTGAGAATCTGTTCCATCCTCCTCTCCAGATAGCCATGAAGCGTATCGTAGCTCTCGCGTAGATCTGGGGCTATCCATGGAAACTTGAACATGCCGCTCGTCCCGATGTACTCGAGCTTGATCACCTGTCACAGCATCAGCCATGGGCGCACACATGTAGATCTACTCACACGACCTGGAGTCAAACCGAGGTTGACGCGCGCGATAGGCGATCCTTCGTACGCCTTCAAGCACGCATCGCAGCCTGCGCAGACGAGAGACGACGTTCCTATCACAGGCATAAGGACCGCGCCTGGCGACCTGCTGATATTGAGGAGCAAATGCTGGAGAAGGTTGGGAACCGCGTGCATGTACCCGGTAGCGCTCGCATCGGAGCGCGTGCGCATAACACTCAGGCCACTGACCTGAGCCGAGAGTGTGCTTCTGACCATCTCGGCGTCGATGGGAACGGAGCGCGGAACGGACGAACAGTACTCGATCTGGGGCCCGTCACCAGAGAAGTACGCGTCGCGCTTCTTGACGAATAGGCTCAAGTAGGCGGCACAGCGATAGGTTCCGAGCAGACCGAGCGCGAAATACGAGACAGAGAAGTCTGTTGAGCTCAGTGTCCGAGTTCATGCACGTGAAATTTTACGTTAGTACCTTCTCGAAGACGTCCTCCGCTATCGTCGACTTTCGAGCGACCATCGAGTATTGGTGCTCCAAATCGAAGGAATTCCTCGAGGATACCTATTCCCGGAAGCCCATAGTCGACCGTGAGGATGAGGTTTTGGCACACAGGGCCTTCTTGAAGCATCTTGTCGAGTGCAGCAGCAGCAGCGAAGAGTTCAGTGCGGACAGACGTGCGAACGGCGTCTAATGACTTCAGACTTCTGGAGGCAGCGGCATATTCCCTCAGCACCTCGAGGTGCTTGACGATGGCTTCGAACATGGAGGCATCCTCGCCGGCCATCTTCTCACGAACTCCGTTGATTCGGCGGTTCCACACGTCGCCGTCGTCGATATACGCCCGTCGCCGCCACTTGTCAAAGCCAGCAAGCGTCAGTTCGACGAACAAATCTGTTGATAGAGTGCCGTATAGCAGATGATTGTTGGCAGCAGCCCTGAGCAGAGACATGACCCTGGCCACGTTCTCTTGGGTCGCAGCGGGGATCGGACTCGAGCCGGAGAGCATGATGGTCAAGTTATCGCCTTTGTCGTGCGGAGTGATGTAGAGGCCGGCAGCGTACGCCTCGTCGATTTGATCGGTAGTGCAGATGTGCGCGAGGGCGTTCAGAACGAGGAGCAACGAGGAACGGCTGCGGCCGTAGACTTCCTCGACACGCAGCGCATTCAATAAGCGAATGGGCTGCTGATCTTCGTCCAGCAGGGCGAGTATGCTTTCAGCATTTAAGACGGCTGTCGTCGAGTCAGACATGGTGGCGGAATTCCGAAGAGAAGAGGCCGGAGCGGGGTTTTACTCGTTTCATTTCCGTTGTCGGCCTCATCATGCCGCCGCCATTTGCCCCGGAGAGCTGGCTTGACCTCGTCTCTGCTAAGGACGCGGCAGTTACAGCCTTCCGGGAACGAGATGCCGAGCGCTTTCGGAGTCGTCTTTGGGGTCCATTTATGCCGAGCATAGTATCCAACAGCGCATGTCCGCTTCCGTGACAGGAGACTTCACCCCCCTCTGCACCTCCCGCGTCCTCTGCAGCCACCGCAGCTGCGCCCCCCGCCCCTCCCGCGCCGCCTGCATCTCCGGTAATGCCCCCTACCTTGTCCGTGTCTGCACCCACAGCACCCGCACGAAACCAACGAACCCTATACGCCGATGTGGCGGAAAGACATCCGTCAAACGACCCGCGCAGAATATGAATGCGCTTCTGGAGACGAGCTCGCGACGATTTCACGGTTCAAGAGAGGCGCCGGCGTCACGGCGACGCACGCATATCGCATCGAGGACCTGCGCGAGCGCCGCTCCGGCAAGTTCTCGCGCGAGCTCCTTGAGTTTCTCGCCCTTCACCTGTCTGGTCGTGTAGACGCCGGCAGCGTAAGGTAATAGGCGAGCGCGTTCGTAGCCAGCAGAATTAGAGAACAGCCGCGACCACAGTCATCATAACGCGGCGTGGGATATGCACGAATAAACCTGCGCTCTTCGTCGAGCAGCGCGAGCGCGCTTTCACCGATTAGGACAGACAAGGTTCGAGGCAAGGTTACGGAAGCAGGCTCGGAGTTGCGTTCAAGATCGCTCGGCGGATGGGCCGGGATAAAGTACAATCACATACACATACACTTTACCATAGCACTAGATAACCATCTGCAACATGTGGCGGTCGTACACATTGTTCCCCTCGCTCAGCTCGCCCAGATCCGGGTAGAACGGGACCATCGCGTCGGACGCTCCCAGGTAGAGCGCGTTGTATATACGCCAGTACACTTCGCGCACCTTGCGCGCGGGATGGAACAGGCCCTGCAGTGTGTAGTTGAGCAGGATGCCTGGGCCAAGCGTTACGCGCATGGCCTCAATCGCGTCCATGACGGCGCCAATGACATGCGGGGACGTCTCGAAGCAGTTCGGCCAGACGAGGTTCATGAGGTGCAGCATCGAGTCCTCGCAGCCCATACCCGCAACGCCGAGCGCAAGATGCTTGACGATAGTGCTCGCCGTCTGTCGATGAACAAGGTCGCGATCCGTCAGAGCGTCCTCGAGCATCGTGACGACAGAGTCGCAGTAGTGTGCCGACTGAGGGCCAATGTACTCGAAGACGAACGAGAGCGCCTTCAGACAACCGGTGCGAACGTTGAGCTCTGCTGTACGATACTCGTTGAGGATAGCTGGGATGCACGTGAATGCTAACAACTTCAGTTAGTATCGGTTTAGTAACAACGTAAGATAGGATACGTACGACCACACGTCTCCGCCACGATGGCAATCGCGACGGTGCTGCAGACGCGGCTCTGACGCTCTTGCACGCGTAAGTTCGTCAAGAGGACAGACAGCACATCTTGTGGACCTAAACTCTTTGCGATGTAGCCAAACGAGTTCACCGCGGCTCGTCGGATAGCCTTCTTGTGCGCCTTCAAAAGGTCGAGAAGCTCGAAGCAGATACGCATCCACTCGCGTGCGGGCACGAATTCCGCACCACGATCAGCTAAAAAGATGGGTCAGAAAGCCTAGCTACGGACGTAGACGGAGGAAAGGCTAACCTATACGACCAATCAAGTTGATGGACGCTTCTTGCACCTTCTCGTGTCTGTTACGCAGAATGGGCGTCATGCGGGGAACTGCCTTGAAATGTTAGAACGGCGCACTGAACGCAAAGACACTGTGCGCACGAAGATCTTTCACAGGAGGCTGCATCTCCGTCATACCGACGACGTTGGCAATGGCACCCTCAGCAGCAATGATGCTGAAGAAAAGTATTTAGCATTGCCCCTGGAAATGAAGACGGCAACGTACCTGCCAAGAGTGTCGGGGTACTCTTCACCGAGCTGTTCGAACAGGACAACACCGAGCTTCGCAAGGAGCTGGTCCTCGCCACACTGCTTGATGACCACAGCGAAACGTGTCGTCAAATCCGCCGCCTGCTGTCGAACCTTTGCGCTCTTGTTGTTCAGGCGCCAGAGTACAGTCGACACAATCTGTGTCATGTACGGCTTAACACGAACACCTGGGAGATGGCGGTGAGCTCGAACTCGTCAAAAGCAAGGGATATGACTTACCCAGAGCGTTGACTACTGTGCCAAACCCGTCCAGCATGACTTGGTCCTCCGTTGTCTGCTCCTGAAAGGCGTTGATAATGCCGTCTACGAGCCGGACCTCGAGGAGGTCATCTATGTCCGATGCACCCAATGCTTGAACAACGTTCGTAATTGTCTCCATCACCATCTTGCGGTACGGCTCCGAGTCATCCTGTACGCGCGTGGATGAGCCGCAAACATCCAAACGGCGAAATATTCCAACGCACCTTCAATCCGTCGACAATGCGTCCCACGATCTCGGCCACGCCAGCTTTTTGCGCGAGCTCGACGGTCGTTTCTACGACTTGACGGTAATTGCGGCGGTCGAGGGCCATACGCCGGATCCAGAACGACTTGAAGAAGTCGGGGAGGATGTCCTGCTTGATGTACTGGGGCGTCACACCTTCGGTCGCAGCACACTGCTTGACGACCTTCAAGACGATCTTCTTCATCTCCTCGTCCGAGCTCTGGAACTCGCGGATGAGGATGATGGTGACTTCCTTTACGTAGTACCCGACGTGCTCTGTCTCCATGAGCGGGATGATGAAGCCTATGGCTTTGAGGAAGGCAGCAAGACCTTTGCCGCGATGCAGACGAATACCCTTCCAAAGCGGCTCCAGCACATTGTCGAACGCCTCGATACCGTAGGGCGCGGAAGCCTCGGCGAGCGCGGCGATACCGAGCGCAGTCATCGTGCGGACCTTTTGCTGGTCATCCTCGAGACCGTGTGCGATAGTGTCGACGAGGTTACGCAGGTGTGGGAGGACGGCACATCCCATCATAATGGCGATCTGTTGTACAATGCGAATACCCGTATGACGGGCCTGCCAGCTCTTCTTGCTGCGACAGACAGCTTTGAGGAAAGGCAGGAGCGAAGGAATTCCGAGCGCCGAAGCCACGACGGAGAACGCACGTGCGGTAGTGTTTCGCACATACTCGTCGGCGTGGTCAATATCTGGACGCATTGTCGAAATCATATGCGCCAGACCAGCAGCCTTTGACAGGTTGGAGATAATCTCGCGACCTTCGACACGGGCATAATAGTCCTCGTCGATGAGCAGCGGCTCGATGACGACGAGGATCTTGTGCACGTAGGGTCGGACGAGGTCGTCGAGTTTATACAGCACACGGTCGATGACCTTAACAAGAAGGTGACGCTCTTGGTCCTCGAGCGTGCGCTCCATAAGCAACGGCAGGATCTTGTCGAAGAGCGGGCCGGCGCCAAACTCGCGCGCCTTGTCGGTAATTTGACGCAGCGCGGTCTTGCGGACAGGTGGTGTGCCGTTCTTGATCTTGAGCAAGAGACGCATAATCTTGCGCTCCTTCATCTCGTCGACGGAAAGTTGAGTTTCGTCCTCTTCGGTCAAGATCTTTTCGAAGTACTTTGCGTCCTCCGCCTTGAAGAACGCAAGCGTACCGACGCCAGGAATTTCCGTTGGCAGCTCGGGCGCCATCTGCGCGGCCGCGGCAGCAGCAGCACTCGGTTCGGCGTCGTCCTGAATGTGGAAGCCACCCAACGAGGAGATGGGCGTCGCGCCGAGATTCCTCGTAGGAGCACGCGTAGCGTAGCCGGGCGGCGGCGCGACGATAGCGTAACCGGTCGGAGGCAGCAAAGCGTCGAGCTCCTCGTCGGTCATGTAGCGATTGTGCTGGCCGTCGGCGTTGATGCCAGGCGCTGCCATGAAAATGGGAGCAAGACCGCCGGGCGCGGTGGCAGGTGTCTCATCCCAGCGCGAGCGTTTCTTGGGCTCGCCGGCGCCAACGGCAGATACGTCGGCCGGAGTCGCGTCCCAGCGAGAGCGCCGTTTCTTCGGTGCGGCGTCCTCGATAGCCTTGTCAGACCACTCGCCGTCCGGCTTAGCGGGCTCGTCGTCGTCGCCGACGTCCCAACGCCGCTTGCGCTTTCCGCTGGCAGCCAATGAAGCCTCAACGTCCTTCAGGACCTCGTCAATCTCGGAAGCCGGAGGCGTACGGTCTAGTTCGTCGCGCGACGTGCCCTCCTCGCGCTCGCGCTTTTCTTTCTCCTGGATCGCCCGCCGCACGCGCTGCTCCTCGCGCTCCAGGTTCGCCAGGCGCATCGCATCCTTGTAGCCGCCCTCGCTGTCCTTGCCCTCGGCCGCGTCCTTGAACGCGTCGGTGCCAGCGATGCCCTGCCGCTCGAACCGGCGGTTGTGGTAGTCTGACTGCCGCGCAGAGATCTGGCGCGACGTCGCAGTTTCTCTGAACGGGTCGACGTCCTCCTCGTCAGCGAGCTGCGCAAACTCTTCCAAGACATCCTTGGGCGCGGTGTACGAGTCGATGAGTCGCGGTTGGTCCGACATGGTCAGAAGCAAAGAGTCAATCGGTACCGCGAGCAGCCGATGCGCTGAAGTAAGCGAGACGTCGACTGAGTTGCAGATTCGAGGAAAGATTCGAGGACCATAAAATAAGCTTACAGGATACAATGAATAACAATATTGCACAAGATGCTAAAATGTGTGCGTTCATACAGCCAAAGCTTCTACAACGCGTCCGTCGCGCATCAAGCTTGGATGCGCGCTCACGAACTCACGAATATTACCGCAGAACTGCGCGTAAGTCTTGTCATTTGGGTGTATCTAGGTGGTAGTATAAGCATCAATCACAGCGGTAGGGGAGATGTGTACCGCATGGTTGTCGCGCATAGCTCCCAGCATGTCCACGATAGATGACACGAACCGGGTGCCTTGCGCCTTCACCTGAGCGTCAGCGCCAGGTACGGCAGCCGCTGTCACAATGACCACGACTCTGGTGATGATGGCTACAAGACCATCATAAGCTTTTGGCTAGCACCCAAGTAATATTACGCACATTCCAAGATTCCTAGGCGCGCGCGGTCCAGATCGGCTGCACTGAGCTTGACGTCGACGTCGTTCGCGTCTCGTGTGACGTGAATATCGCGCAGAAGGGGATGCCGGAGACCGTCGATTGTGAACAACTCTGAGGCTAGCAGGTGTTCCCAGGACACCCTTGTGCAGACGAGTGCTTGTACAAGGACATCCACGAAGGAGTCGCGAGCATCCTAGAAGTGGCATGGCATCAGCGTCAGCTTGAAAACCATACATACAAAACGAACCTTGTATGCCATTGGATGAAGAAGCAGCACGTTGTACATGAACCGCTGTCGCACGCGACGCCGCCAGTGTGAATCGATGATGCGCTTCCATATATCGCCTTTCGTGTACACTGACCAGTTCTGGTTTTCCCGGTTAGCTCTTTGAGACGGCGGCGGCAGCATTGTGCAAATGCGCTCACCGTCTTTCCGTTCTTGACAGTGACGTGCAAACACCCAGCCCAACAGTCCACCCATTCCAGGTCGACGTGCTTCTGCGCCTCGTCATCCCCACTCTCATTCGACTTGGTGTGCTTGGCCGCAGGGCCGTAGCGATTGCAAACCAGGTCAAAGATGACTGGTTCCACTCGGTCGTGAATGAGCTGGATCACCGACACGTCAGATAGTAGACGCAGGACAACAGAAGACTAGTACTAACAGTGCTAACCCGAGCTTCCCGAATTTGGCGCTCTTGTTGCTCAGGAGTGAGTTCAACGTCTCCCATAGCAAGAAGGAACACCGGATCGTCGAAATCGAAGTCGTCAAAGCCGCCCTGGCTCTCTTCGTTCTCGCCGTCCTCGAGTGGAGCGAGAGGTGGGCGAGCGGGCTCAGTCAGAGTCATCCTGCGTGCCTTAAGAAAGGTTTGAACGCAGTTGCGAACGGCAGCGCAGGTCTTCGGGTCATCCTTCAGAGGCGACGAAAGTATTCTCAGGATCCAAGCTGCGCAAGGCATCAGGTGGCAGATTACACAAAAGTTCGTCGACGAGACACACCTCCTTCTAGAAAGCCCGGATCTGGATACTCGTGGATCTTGGGCGCAGATGGATCCATATTTGACCTCTCGATGACGGCGCAGACGCAGCCCAGCACCATCTGCACAGCGAGAACAAGTTGTACGCGAACCATGCTATCTGGGATCGTCGTCGTGCTGCCGCCACCCTTTGCTGCCTTCGTTCTGGCCGCAACCTCGAGATCATTCCAGTCAGTGAGCAGGACGAGTATCATCTCCTCCAGCCAGTCGAAGATGGCATCCAATGGCAGGTGGAAATGGCGACACATGATGGCGAGATACATTGCCGCACGAATTGCGGCATAGCGAGTGTTGTACTCCGCATCCTTGAATACGAGGTAGCCTCGCACTTGCTTGATGCGCGCCAATGCGTTGGCAGGTGTGGGGTCGATAGACAATGCGACGAGAGCAGCACTATAGCGGTTGATGAGTTTGGATAGTTCAGCACCGGTCGGGACTTTGTCCTTTGCGAAAGGAACACGAGACTGGGGCATCATCAAGGCGACGAGCTTGAACACCTTGGAGGCGCGAGACTTGGGGTCGAGTTCCTGGGCGTGCTCCGAAGCCAAGACGATGAGTTTCAGAACGATGGCGTAGGCATTGTCGTCCTTGAACTTGTACTCGCGAAGGAGCCGCAGATCGTGCTTCACGATGAATACGGGGAATTCAGGTTTCTCCGTCGACAGGTTGGCGTAGTGGCGTGATGAGAATATGGTGCTCAATTCCTTCCAGAGCGCGTCCACGTTGTTCAGCCGCCACTTCCACGTCTTGCAGAGGAGGAAGCATCGGGACGTGACGAGCCGGACGATTCTGTCGCGCATGTGAATGATAGCGGCTGGTCGTATCGAGTCTTTCTCGTCTGGTGTCAACCGAATACGGCGCAAGGCACCGACAACCATCGACCAGCCTTCAGGCGCGTGCAAAGTCGAGGTAGCGATGCCGTAGACTGAGAACTGCGAGATGGCGCAGAGGCTGAATATGACACGCCAAGTCATCTCGCTCGCATGAAGCTCCGTCTTCGTAGCTTCTGCTATGGCGTCGCCGAGTGGAAGGACGAGGACTTCCCAAATAGAACCCAGGGTGCAGTCCGGCGTCGTCGAAAGAGCCTTCACGGTATGAACCAAGCATATCCAACATTCGATCGCCTTCTCCGCCGTGTCTGTCGCTTGCAGCTTCTCCACGCCCTGGATGAGAGGGTCCATGATGTTCTCAAATCCAAGTGCGAGCAGGCGCCGTACGAGCAGCGCTATAGCGCCGCTCATCTGCTGGATGCTCCCGCCAACGTGATGCGGGTCCTTGCGGAGAGCTGGTAGCAAGCATATTCGAACCATAATCTCCACGTTGAACCACAGAGCAGCCATCACAGGCGGTGCGAGGTCTTTACTCGGACCGGCGTGGTCCTGCAGCCTCTTCGCGAATGCATTGACCTGACTGGCGAGATAGGCGTGAAGCAGGTCGGGCTGTGTGTGTGTCGAGAAGTAACGCGAGATGAAGCTGAATACGACCTGCACATCGGCAGTGCCCTCATCGATGTCGCCGTGCGCCACTGCGACGATCCAGTCGTGCGCCTTATCCAAGACGGTCGGGAGAAGCTGTTCAAACTCGTCGGCAGAGATGGATGGCTCGAGCGCGACACCGCGGAAGAACGACAATGACGCTGGTTGGAGTACGGGAGCTTCGGTGGCCAGCGACACAAGCTCGTGAAGTCTGCCTTTGCCGATATAGGACGATTCGGCAAAGCCAATGCCTTGCGACAGGAAAGGAACGTCGAAGTCGAGCGTCAATTCGATATGCGCAGGCGCATGTTCGTCTCCAGCGCGCCGTATGCGCTTCTCCTCCGCTCTGAAACGGGCGTCGCGTTCTGGAGAATAGTTCTCCAGTGGATTGGCCGGAAGAGCCTTCGGAGGCGGCCTGTTCGCGATAGATCTTGGAGCGCGCACCACGGGTTTCCCAGCGTCTGTGGCCTTGTGAGGCGCGTCGCGTGTGAGGGCAGCGACGAGGTCGTCGTCAGCGCCATTGACCTGAATGGTGTGTCTCTTGTAGCGCTTGCGCCGCACAGGCGACGCTTGCATGTGCCCCTCAAAGACATAGAAATCGCCCTGTCGATACGCCCGTCCACCTTTCGGCGGCTTCTTACTCTTCTTCGCAGTAGTAGTCGCTTGCGCGGCGGCACCACCGCTCGAGAGCTTGGGAAAGTTAAGCGTTGTCTGACGACCTGCGAATCGCTTCGCTCCTGCCGTGGTGACGTTGAACTTGGGTCGCGAGTGCGTCTCAATCTCGTCGTCGGACCAACCACGGCCAGGTGACTGTGCCTCCTCGCGATACCGCTTCTGAGCGCGTCTATCTTCAGATGGACCGTGAGTAGTAGTAGAAGAACGTCGATTCGAGGGAGCAGCATTTCTCCCACGGGTCACTGGAGAGCCATCGCGCGGTGGGCCACGATGCACCCTCGGAGGCTTAGGAGACCGGCGTTTCTTCGATGGCCCTCCGATACGGCGCGTCCGCGAAAGCATACGGTCAATGAGATCTCCACCTCGAGCTGCATCACTGACGCCAGGACGAGCCTTCCGCGGGCGAACTTCATAACCTTCGGGTGCTCCGTACCACTCCTCGATCTCGTCGTCGTCGATGGCATGCGCAGCGTCAGGCTCAGCTGTGCTCTCGTCGCGAACATTGGCACCCTGCGCCTCTCCGCGCTCTGACTCGGACTCAGAGCTGGATGATGAACTGGACGATGAGCTGTCCGGGTCGCCTCGAATATCGAGCGGTTCTCCCCTCTTCTCTGGCCGAAAGCGCACGCGGCCACGACCAGGCTGCAGCTCGGCCGGCTCCTCGGGACTACGAGGTCTGGGAGGTGTGGGTGTGGGTGTGGGGGTCCGTTGCCGCTCCTTTGTACGAGTGGGCCGTGGGGGCATCATTCGCTTGACCTCGTATTCGGGGCGCACTCTACGAAGTATCTTGCGATTATACTTCCACTGTGCAAGTCTCTGCTCGAAATCGCTATCGTCGTCGTCTTCATCCTCCTCCTCCTCTTCGACGCCTTCCGCAAGTGTGGGGGATGTTGAGTCATCGACATCCATGCGGTCGTTATCATCATGAGCGAGGTCGATGACGGACGGCTCGCGTCGCAACTGGTCAGAGTCGTCCTCCTCGTCGCGAAGAAACCCAAAACGGTCGTTTATCGCGGCTGGAGAGCTTATAACGCGAGCAGTCGAGCTAGACGTGCGATGGAATAGTCGGCGACGAATGCGCGGCGACTGTTCTTCATCCTCGTCAGTGGATGCCGGTGCCTACAAATGTGAATGTCAGCGTAACGGCCAGAAGCATTCTCCAGCGACGTACCCCCTCCGGCTTGTCAAGAGGGAATGGAACAGCCCTGTGGTGAGCTATCTTGCGCTTTTTCTTCGGTGGTTCGTCATTGGCGATATGCCACTGCTTTGCTAACACCTTCACTCGTTTCTCCACGTCCCTATAAAGGTTCTCGCCACTGTCCCCCCCGTCCCGTGGCGGACGCGATGCCGGCGCAACGTAATCCTTGTCCTGCGATTCCTCCTGAGCCGGCTCTATCCATGCATCCGCTTCAGGATCGTTGGGATCCTGAGCACGGCGTCGTGGCTCGGCGTCAGGGCTGCGAAGACGCACGATAGCGTTCGGGTCGCCGCGCATCTGATGCTTATACACGCGCTTGTCGTATTCATAAGGACGCATTTGTTGTAGATTTCGATGACGAAGAGAGTATCGAGTGTCGGGAGGAATATCTGGTGGCGGCGATGCCGCGTGTGAGCGGGACGGAGCCTGTGGCGGCGCAGGCGGATGCGGCTCGTCGTCCGAGAAGAAATCGCCCGCCTTGTGCGGAGAGGGAGCTGGGGTCAAGGGAGACGAGCCAGGCAGCGGCGTCGTACGCGTGGAGTTGTGCAGAGGCGTGAAAAGATCCGCCAGTGGGGAGAAATGCATTGGTGAACCAGCGTAGACTGGCGCAGGCGAGGATATAGCAAGCTCGCCCGTCGTCGAGACACGAGTAGGGGTGCGCGTAAGGTCAACGGGAGAGCCAGCATCGCGTCCAAGTACGACTTCGGAACGAGCTGGGCCCAGAGGCTGGTACGGCGCATAGTTCGCCAACACGTCCAGCGGGTCTGGAGTAGGCGACATGGGCGGTATATTCGGCTTGGACGCGTCGTGCGCAACCACAGCCCAGTAGTCGTCGCGTAACGCAGCGAGCTCCTCGCGCTCGTCGACATCAGAACTGCTGACGACCTCGTCCTGGTCGTCCGGAGCGCCCTCGGACTGAAGAATCGCGTCCATGGTCGCGCGGTGCGTGGACCCTGCGCGCGAAGTTGCGGGACCGTGCTGGTTCGGATCAAGTTCGCGTGTTTACTCCGACCGGCGTCGTGACTTAACACCCAGATGTTCAGAATCATCCAACTGCGAATGCTCTGCATCTGGTGCTTCGTCTTAAGCGCCGGTCGCGCGCTGGGAAATACTTTGGATCTGTCGCGGAAGCCATCTGGCCTACCACCATGACCGAACAAGGAAGGAAGGAAGGAAGTGCTATCACTCCACATTCGCAGGCATCGTCTGGCGCACTTCCGGCCGCGTAATATTTCGACAGGCTCTGTCTCAAAGACTGCCAGAGCCGTGCCCAAGAACCTCGTGGCGACGACGCGTCGCGAAAACACAGGTCCGTTCACGACCGTAATTTCCACGCATAGATAATTTCCGCTACGTTTAGGATGCCCAAGAAGGTATTATACAAGGGAGGGAAGCAATCTCAGGCGCTCTTGCCATCGGATGTCTGAGATCCACTGGGCTTGGGAGGTGGAAGGAACTGCTGCTCCAGCTGAATCTGACGAGGGGTTGAGCGG
Organism: Exidia glandulosa HHB12029; assembly: GCA_001632375.1. Lineage (NCBI taxonomy): Eukaryota > Fungi > Basidiomycota > Agaricomycetes > Auriculariales > Exidiaceae > Exidia > Exidia glandulosa. The sequence goes on from KV425995.1 coordinate 126,675, forward strand.
GACAGATCCAAAAGCGCCCTGCGCACCTTCACGACGTATGGCTTCGCGTCTGCTGCAGTGTAGAACATCCGGGCCCACTCTGTGCTTGACGGGTTCTCGAACGCGTGCATCGTACCGCGTTGAACTACATGCCTGTCAGCAAGAGCACAAGACGAAATCGTTGAATAACTCAACTAATGACGTCTCCTGTTTCTGCGCGCGTTGTCGTGCCATCGTTCAGATGAAGGACGAGGCTGCCTTGGGTGATCACAGCGTAATCCAACGTCACCGTACGATGTAGCGGTGATATCTGGTTCGGCGGGAAGTCTACGAATCTTCATAGAACTCGAATGTCAGCACCGTTTCCTATGCAAGGCGTAGTGAGGTCTACACACCCAAAGCGAGAGCCGTCCACCGGTGCCACTCTCTCCGGCTGGTAGTTTTCGGAGGCGAGATCACGCTTGTCGCTGAGGTCGGGCGTAGGACTGTCTAGTGTCCACAGCGTCCCAAACAGAGAGCCAGCGCCTGAGGGGAGGACCGCCTTGGGTACGATGACAGAGTCCTGCTGGACAACAGCACGTGGAACGCCGTTCTTGCCTTCAGAGTGGCCGGTAACAATGCGACGAACGGGCGGAGGAGGCGCAGAGCTGGACATGATAGATGTTTAGAGTGTTGGTATGGGTTTACGCCTCGAGCTCATCGTATCCCCTTTTTATACTTCTCTTGAACTCGAAGACTATTATTGGAACGTACGCGCGTCGGTGCAAAGCCACCCTGAGAAGCATCGTGGCCGTGTATTTCGTTGCCAGTGACGGGTCGGCACCGCTGCGTTGCACGGGATCGCGCAGCACTGAAGAGGGCAGAAACACTGCGCAGCGAGATCATGTCGACCGTCCTGGAAGAATGGCGCAACGGCGACAGGACGATTCGAGTCATGCAGGAGCTGCGCCCAACGGTACCGGTTTATCAAGCCTCCTGAACGACAAGGCACCGATGCGGCAAACGATCCAGGAATAGCAAAGGTTGCCCATAATCATAAATCGAGTTTCGGAGGGACGAACGAGCGAAGTCGAGGAATTTGCCGACTTTGAACTTGCCGGCCCACTCTGGCCTGACTTCTCGCGCGTAGACCCATGGACTCTAATACCGAATCTACCCCATCTGCCGAGGACAGGCTGTTCACACCACTGACCGCTACGCGGCGCATGTTCTTCTACGGCACCCTCGGTCTTGCGCACCTCCTGAAACGCATTCTCGGTCTTCGCACCGAGCCCGTTCTCCAGCCAGCCACGCTCTCTACAGCAGCTTACGACCTGATGATGTGGGGCCCGTATCCTGCTCTGGTTTCTCGAGACGACAGCGCCGTGGAACGCTCTAGTCCTGTCAAGGGGATGGTGTACGCATGTCTCGAGGCGCACATGCCGCGGCTACGCTCGTACGAAGGCGCAAATTATCGACTGCAAGAGGTGGAAGTCCTCGTAGATTCATCCTCTGGCGTCGACAAAGTGACGGCTTGGACGTTCGTATGGTGCGGTTCAACTGAGGAGCTGAAGGAAGGCGAATTCCAACCAGGCGAGGTACTAGGCAACGGTCCTCAGATATAACTACACCGTGCTGCGCCTATGACAGCAAATAAATAACTACGCCATCGCCTTGGACGGATACACGAATGCGCTTAGTCATTCCAGTAAGAGATATTGTGGACTTGAGTCGCAGAGATTATGCCGAAGATACGACGATCCAGAGGAATCCGGTCTTGTCGCGGACTTCCTGCAGGACGTCGAAGCTCTGCTAATTTGTCAGACTTGCACGTCTAAGCACCAAGATGAACGTACCGCGCCGGCGAAGTTGGCAGACACGGTGCCCATGAGATGGTCTCCTGGGTCTTCTACCACGCCGCGCCGCCGGTCCTCAGGGTGGCTGGGATCCTCGTTGTCCTCATCGCCGTCGGGATCGGGGAGAGGGTTGGGCGGGGTGACAATCACTGCCTGCGCAGTGCTGAACACCGTCGGGATGATCTGCTCGTACGAGAGCACGTCCATGAGCATGACGGAGAACTCGACGAGACGGGGGTTGGTAGTGGGGACTGAGCACGTCGCAAGCTCCTATCATTAGAGGTTCAGACGCCACTGCCTGGGACACAGCACGCGTACGCCAAAGACTCACTACGACCTGGACAGAGATGCTCTGGCCCGGGATGATGGGGAACTCGCCCGAGACGCTTGTCTGGTTGTTGGGACCGTACGAACCCGAGATCCAGGGCGTTATCTTGGGGCAGTTTGGAGATTGAGAGGCAAGGACGAGCGAGAGCATGAGAGCACTCAGGAAAGCGAGCGTGGGGAGCATGGTTGCTACAGTGTAACGAGAACGAATGTGGTTTGTGTTGAGAGCCAAGGAATTGTGCTCGCGCACGATGAGGTATTTGTACAAGCGCGGAATGGGTACTGAGCATACGTGGAACAAGCATGGATGCCGCGCCGAACGACCATAGGGGCTGAGTACAAGAGCAGAGGTTCCTGTGTACGGAGGACGGCACAGGGCATGACAGATATGTTGCGACTGAATGTTGTCGGCATCGGGTCTGGGACATGATCTCACGCAGACGAGCGGTCGTGTGAAACAAGCCAAGGCTACGAAGTGAACTGCCTCTGCGCGGCGATAGTGAGATGGGTGACCTCGAGTGCGTGTGCGTGTAAAGGACAATCAGATACTGTGTGCAAATGAGAGGGTAGTAGTAGTAGCAGTAGTAGTAGTCGGGCGTTGTGGTCCTACATAGAACTGAGGGGGCGAGAGCCAAGCGCAAAGTCAAGCGCAAATCTCGGGCCGGAAGCGGACATAACTGGTCGGTTCCTCCGCTCCGCCTCTTGACCTGGTCTCTGATTCTCTCCGCCCAACTTGCACTCGCCGGCGCTCGTATGCCACCCACAGCAGGCGCGCAGTGGACTTGTCATCTGACTCATTGTCTGGCTGACGTTTACCCAGGCCAGTTCGCCGTCCCGCAAGCCATGAACCAGTCGCGCCCTCGCCACGGCGGTATAGAAGTCATAGACGGCAGAAATCTGAACGATATGGGCCTGCAGTACGCTGGTGCGTGCATATTCTCGACTTGCTGCTTTGGTTCTCATGCGACACGGTTCAGTGCCACCACAGGACGCCGAACCGCGCACCAAGGAGCGCAGGCGTCGTCAGCAGCCAGTAGAGCCGCGAGAAGAGTGCGTAGCTCCCCTGCGCTAGCTGGCAGCCCGGGCTGACCGTCTGTCTCGCAGCCCGCAACGGGTCCACCTGGAGCGACTGAACGCGCTCATGGTCTCGTCGACGACGCTGCACACCGCGCCCGAGACGCACGCAGAGTTTACGATGCGGCTCTACCCAAAGTCACTCGAGCGAGCCGCTCTGCTGCGTCAGATCGCATACGAAGAGACGTACGCACTGGAATGCGCGAAACAGGCCTGGGACGAGGAGCGAGTCAAGGTCGAGCAAGAATGGAGCAAAGGCCGCGAACGGGTGCGCGAGCGACTTCTCGAGGGCGTCGAGGAACGCAGACGACGGGCGCGGGAGGAGAAGGACGGCGAGGGCACGATAGGTGATTTTCTGTTTCCGTCCTACCATTCCCAAACGCTCACTCCCTTCCAGACTCTGCTATGGACGGCAACTCACGTCCCCACGTCACCAGAAAGCTGCGCAACAAAATCGGCCCAGCCTCGCCGCCACCGCCAAGCGCCGGCGAGAAGCAGGTGCCGCTGAACCTTAACCCCAACTCGCTCGCCGTCGAAGAACTCCCCTCGCCGTTCCCACTCACACTCACCGACGCCTCGCTCGCGTCTGCCAACGGCGGCGTGAAGCGGACCAAGAAGGGCGGTGCACAGATCCAGGCAGTCGGCTTGGGCAAGGCAATACTGCAGCTCACGCAACTCAAGGATGCGGAGGTAGACGCCGATCTGGGCGAGATACGGCGCGCCAGTAAAAAGCGGAGGACTGCTGCTACGACTGGCGCTTCTCGAATGTAGTCATGGATGTAATTCTTTTGTTGTACTTTAGCCGACGTCCGTCGCTGCGACGGCCTCGAGGCTCTCGTTGTATTCCGAGAAATTCCTGAGCTTCAGCAACTATCATAAATTACTTCAGATCGATGCTAAAGGAAGGATCCCTTTTTTTGGCCGGGGGCAAAGTGTCGCGCAATCTCCGATCGTTGGTTGCTTCCGCGTCTCTCCCCTCCTTCCACATGTCCTCGTCGTCGTCAGCGTCAGCGTCGACGCCGACGCCAGCGTTCAACACGATAATGGGCAACATGAGCGTCGAGAGCGCGCTCGCCAAGCTCGGGCTCTCACACGGCGAGCTGCTCGCCAAGACCCAGGCCATGCGCCAGTTCCTGTCGAGCGACGCGACCTTTGCGCCCCAACCCACGCGCTCGTTCACCCAGCACGCGTCCCAGCCCAGTCTGCCGAGCTTCCCGACGCTGGACAGGTCGACGGCGCTCGCGCGGTCCAGGTCGCTCGACTCGCACGCAATGGCCGCGGCCAGCGCGTTCTTGCCCGCAGAGACCCCGAGCAGGACGCGCAAGGCCGACAGCGACGTGTCCGAGCGCGACTCGAAGCGCAGACGCGGCGAGAAGGTCCCTATCCCCAGCCTGCACCCGTCGCGCCCCGACCACCCCTCTCTTCCCGCCCCACGGAGGCTTTATCAGTCGCCGTCACCGAGCCCCTCGACTTCGGCCGTCATTCAGCAGGTGAGCGTCGCCCGGACGCAAAAAAGCACCCACCGCGTGACGACTGATTTTCCCACGATGCGCCCGCAGGACGTGTTCTATTCCGAGGACGACTCCCTCGTTTCCGTCGCTGATATTCGCGATGCGACACCCCCGCCTGAGGTCGATGTGGTCGAGGAGCTAAAGCCCGTCGTTGAGCAGCCGAACCCGAAGCCCGCGAAGAAGTCGCGGAACACGTCGACGCCGCTGCCTCAGGCGCCTCCTCCCCCCTTCGGTCCCGGAACCATACTGCCACCGGGGTATCAGTGGGTCCACATCGACCCCAAGCTGCCTTTCCGTCTCCCCGCGGGTCCCTACAAGCATGAGAAGCCTTCTCTCCCATACGCTGCGCTTATCGGCCAGGCCATTCTCGCGTCGCACTTCGGCCGGCTGCCGCTGAACGACATATACACATACATCACCATCGTCCACCCGTTCTACAAGCGCTCGTCCGACGCCGTGTGGATGAACAGCATCCGTCATCTCCTGAGCACAAACGACAGTTTTGAGAAGATCGGGCACCACCAGAACGACAAGATCACCAAGGGCCAGTGCTGGACGATCCGACCAGAGCATCTGCGGTACTTTGCCGGTGGAGGTTACTCCAAGCCGCGGGGAACGTCTAGCAGCCCGACCAAGTCGTCGCCGGTGAAGGAGCCACCAAAGCCCAGCTACTACCGCGAGCCAAGTGCGTCGGGATCCAGCGCACCGGCGCCGGCGATGCGCGCGGCTCCAATTACCAAGTCCAAGCCATTCGCAGCACCAGGACCGGCACCGTTCAACGCGAAGTACTATCGCGAGACGACGTGCTACTATCCCATGTTCGCGCCGCCGCCGCCTCTGCCTCCGCTCTCGGCGGCTTCGTTTACTGCGCCGCGCTACGTTGCGCCTATCATTGCGAGCAGTTCGCCGACGCATACTCCCGGCCAGCATACACGCGAGTATACGCTCGACCCGCAGAGCCGCTTCCAGGCATTCCTTGACGCAGATGACAGTGACAGCGAGGAAGGGACGCCCGCGACGCCGCGTATGTCACACTCGCCGCATCCTCTGACCGTCGCGCCTTCCGCGGGACACTCTACGTCTGCCTCTGGCGGGCTCGGGCACGCGCGTAGCAACTCTCTGATGGATCGCATGCTTGAGAAGGGCGGCCCAGTGTCCCCGAGCGCCAGTATCAGTGCGAGGAGAAACCTGATGGAGCGCACACTCGAACGCGCTGTGACCGTCAAGGTCGAGGAGGAGGAGGAAGAGGTGGAGTTGACGCCCAGCCCGGTCTTGGCCAATCTGCAGCTCCCTCCGATCGATGTTCTTCCTGCACAGGAGGACGAGTACGAGCAGGAGACAGGGCTTGCGTATGAGGAGGAGGACGAGCTCGCGATGGACGTTGAAGAGGAGGCTCATGCACCGACCGCACCGGCGGATGATGCTGCAGAGGTCAAACTCGAACCAGAACCTGATGACCCGATAGCAGAGCACGAGCAGGAACCGGAACCGGAAGCTGATACCGAGCCTCAACTCGGAACCCAGGTCGATGAGGATGAGGAAGAGCTCGACGATGACAGCGGGTACCGATCGAGCCACAGTTCGCCTGGCGTGCCACTCGCGCTGCTTATTGCGAAGCGCAAGATTGACGTACAAAAGAAGGTACGCCTACGCAATACTTTTTTCGTGCCGATGTTTTGCTTACGCTGGCGGGTATTCTGTAGAAACAACCACCCGCCTTCAATTTGCCAGTGCTTCCGCAATCTCCAATTTCGTCTGTCCGTTCGACGGCTCGAGCACCGAAGAAGGGCAAGAAGAAGAAAGGCAAGGCGAGCGCGTCGAGATCCAAGAAAAAGAGAGTAGTCGAATCGGAGGATGAGGAACACACGCCGGCTCAGCAGGCGGAACCCGAACCAGAGGGTGACGCGGACGAGATCGATCCCGAGCTTCTCGTTCCCGAGCGCTTCTCCACTCCACCTCCCCAGGCGCAGGCAGAGCTGCTCAACATGTCGCCCTTCCGCACGCCGCTCACGAGCCGCAACTCTGGCGAGACCGACAGCCCGACACGCGCCAAGGCGGACCATCACGACACCGCTCCAGAAAACGCTGTCGCGAGCAGCCCATTCCGACACTATCCCTTCACATTCGCAACGCCGAAACGCTCCGGCGCGCCTACGTACGGATATTCGCCTTTCAAGACGCCTGTCGCCGCCGAGGACCCGTACAATGCTGCCGCCATGCTGGAACAGCAGCTCGCAGAGTTGGGTCAGGGCAGCCCGGTTCGGGATCGTACCTCCAGCTTGTGGCAAGACTCGTCGCCGATGTGGGCCGCGTCTTTGAAAGACCACTGGTCCAGCACCGACTACTTCTAGCCTGCTCGTCGCTCCTTGCCTCGTCGGTCTCCCTGCTGTGCGCTGCTCTTTATCCCCGGACTGTTTCCCTATGCGTCTAAGCTATGTATATGCGCCGTCGAGAGCCGCCCCTCTATTGCGTTCGTATTCTCTATTCTCCACTGCTTCCTTCTCCTCTGCGCTGCCCAACCGAAAGAACCGATGCTCCATCTTGGATCGAATATCCCACCCCGTGCTCTGCCCCCATCTGTTGCCCCATGCGGACGTCGTGTAGTGAGTATGCTGCCTCTACCTTGTACTGCTAGCTCCATGACATAGTCCGCTCTATCATTCACTGCTGCATTCCTGCGAAACTTTGCGCGTGACCCCCGCGGAGCATCTTCGTGCTTTCGTGCGCGCAGTATGCGGCTGAACGATGAGCATGGTCCCTGCGGAGTCGCACGGTCCCTACGTGCCGCCTGGCCGGCGCGCAGTGTTTCTCCTTTCTCCCACTGTGTCCCCGCAGAGGGTGCATTTGCGAAGCACGTGGGTCTGTGTATGCTTTGGCATTTCCAGGAATGGACGGTGACAGGGTGCGATCCGCTGCAAAGCCAGAAATTCGGCGAGGTGTTGCGCCGTGCCAAGCCTGCGGTGAACAGCTCGTCGCTGAATTTCGATGTAGTCGAGACCAAGCTCTGTCGATTTTGCTGATACATATGCTATTTGCATGAGAAGATTCTCACGATGCTACGTCCTTGCCCAAACATTCCGAGGCTTCACAGTGCAGTTGTTGCGTGTGCAACCCTGATGTTGGTGTCAGCTGTTTTGGTTCGGTCATGCCTCGGTCTCTAATGAGCGAAGAAACTGCAGCATTGGCATAAGACGGGTTGTGCTATGGAACGTTCTTCTGCCACGCTCAGCCTCTAGCCAAGGAGTGCTTCACACGTTCACAAATGCTTTTCTCCTTCGTCACCTGGACGCTGTTGAGCCTAGCAGCGCCGATCCTCGCGCAGGCTGCATGTCCCGCCACGCCGTCTCCGTTCCCAAAGGCAGCGACGTTCCCGACGATCACGACGCTCCCCGACCCATTCACGTATCTCGACGGGACCACGCGAGTCAAATCGCTCGATGAGTGGTATACATGCCGCCAGCCCGAGATCGTCAAGTTCCTGCAGGAGTATCAATACGGCTACTACCCCGACCACTCGCTCGAAACTGTGACGGCGACGCGTAATGGCAACACGCTTAGCATCAGCGTATCTGCAGGAGGCAAAACCGGCCAGTTCAGCGCGAGCATTCTGCTGCCCAGCGGCGCGACGAGCGCGAACCCGGCTCCGGTCATTATCGCGATCGGTGGCATCGACAACAACGTGTACCTGAACGCTGGAATCGCAGTAGTGACGTTCGACTATACCGCCGTCGCACCGGACAGCAACACCAAGACCGGAGCGTTCTGGTCGCTGTACAACGGCCGTGACATCGGTGAGCAGACGAAGTCGCGTTTGTGGCATGCAGCTCACCGAATCGGACCTAGGAACTTTGGCTGCGTGGGCTTGGGGATTCCACCGCGTCCTCGACGCACTTGAGATGCGTGCTCCGGAGATCGATAGTAAGCTCGTCGGCGTCACTGGCTGCAGCAGACTGGGCAAAGCCGCGCTCGCCGCGGGGCTCTTCGACACACGCATCACGGTCACGATGCCCATGAGCAGCGGTATTCAGGGCTTAGGTCCGTACCGTTACCACGCGCTCTCTGGACAGGACGAGACGTTGGAAAACTCCAAGGCCGGCGCGCCCTGGTGGAGCGACTCGACGTTGGGCACATTTGTGAACCAGAGCGAGCGCCTGCCTTACGACGCCCACACAATCGCCGCGGCCATCGCACCGCGCCATCTGATTATCGACCAAGGCACAGGCGACCCGTACACGAACTCCAAGGGTACGGCAATCGTAGTGTTCCCGGCCGCGAAGCTGGTGTACAGGTGGCTCGGCATCGAGACGCGCATCGGTATGGCCATCCGGAGTGGCGGACACTGTGACTTGTCCGGGTACGCGAACGTGCTGCCGTTCGTGCTGCAGGTGTTCAAGGGCACGCCGACGAGCCGCAATTACTCGGACCTGTCGCCGTGGACGGAGATGAAAGAGGCGTACCCTTGGGCATCGAGCATTCCGGCGGCCCCGTCCACGACGGCAACAGCAAGCACGTCCTCTACCACTGCAGGTGCGTCAACAACGTTCGCCACAACGCCAAGCTCGACGACCACGACGACGACAACGTCCACAACGACAAGTTCAGCTGCAGGTCCGCAACAGACCAAGTGGGGTGTGTTTCTATGCTGCAGGCCGTGCGAGGTGCGCGCTGACAGTATGTGCAGGTCAATGTGGTGGAAATGGTTGGACGTAAGGCAAACTCTGTCGCTTACAGGGCTGTACTGACGACGAATAGTGGCCCGACTATCTGTGTGGCAGGGAGCACGTGTACGAAGCAGAATGAGTGGGTAAGTAGTAGCAAGACGTTGATATCTCTAGTCGTTCAACCCCTCACGTGTTGTTGGCAGTACTCGCAGTGCATCTAACGTCGCAAGCACCGTCGGAGGTCTTTCGCTGTCGAGAGCATGATAGCTCGGGCGTGTACGACTACACCGACGAATAAGACTTTTGGCCTGCGATTACGACGACGAACAAAGATCCAATAACAGCGACGATGGCGATGATAATCTTTGGTGTGCATTGAAGGCATTTACCGCTCGAGGACAGTCCCCGACTTGAGCATGGCCGTAGAGGAGTTCTATCCCTATTAGTGCTGAATCGTAGTTATCATGCCATCGCCACTGGTTCCGTTCATCAAGGCGCACTAACTCGTAGGACGATGTACTGGCCCATTTGACGGCTAATCTCACCCGCGAGCCTGAGGCTTGAGGAAATCAAGGATGAGCGGGTAGCGCTGTCCCATCCATGTCGCGAGCTCCGAATGGTCTTTGAGGGCGTCTCCGGTGTTGGGGTGAATCAGGACTCTGCATGCATGCAGGCCGGATGAGATCTTGATATGCAAGTGAGGAGGGGCCGACGACGCACGAGCAAGGTCCGCGGTTGACTGCGAGCCAACTGAATAGTGCTCCCGTCTGGTGCGGGTCAAACACGTTGACCTCGAACATTGCTACGGGATGTGGTCCTGTCGTACGTCAGCGGGAGGGTTGTTCAGAGAATGATTGACTCACCGACGGGCTTCTCCCAGAACTGGGATGCGCAAGTCAGTTTCGTGGTTCACTGGTCAAACGCGTATTGCGAACCTTGTAAATGCGAAGCTGTGTTTAGAGAGTCAGATCTGAGCGTCGTATGCCTAGAGCAGCAAGAACGCACCTCGGGAAATTCCCTGCGAATCCTCTCGTGCAACTCGCGCGCAAACTCAAGTTCGGCGGTGACGTGCGCATTGTAATAGACTGGCGCGGACATGAGACGATGCCTCACGGATTCGAGACGCACTGTGAAAGTCGAAACCATTCTTGTTGGGCTGGAAGCCCTTCGGGAATGCGTCGTATGCTCCTGTGAGGACGTCATTGAGAGCTGAATCTAGACGCGGGTGGCTCTACGGACCTGATCGAGGCCCAGGAAGATTGACGAGCGACTTGCCGTCTTCGTTGATGGTCGTGGGGAGGGGCTCGCGGGTCCCATTCCAGTCTGCGAGTGGGGAAGGGTAGGAGGCCATTGTATATTGCGTGCAGAATGGTTCCCGTGTGGCGACTTATATAGTCAGCGCGGTGTCAGTGGTGCTTAGTAGTGCCGGGTGCTTAATCCGCGACCGAGTGCGGGAGCAGTTGACTTGTGCTTCTGCTTTCGACAATGACACCGCGCTTGTCGCCGACGCCCAAGCCCACGCCGCGACTGTACGCGTCGCCCGAGTTCGTCCTCTGCGCCGGCTGCGTGCTCTTCCACTTCCCGCGACAAGACCACGCGCTCACCAACGGCCACCGCGACGACGACAGCGCGCCGCGGCTGGGCAGCGACTTCCGCGTCTGCATCCTTGTGCGTCGCGTCCCGGCCCTGTCTCCGCCGGCGTGCTCACCAGGCTCCAGCACCACCTCACAAAGGACGAATGGATGCTCCCAAAAGGCCGCAAGGACGAGGGCGAGTCCATAGAAGAGGCGAGTGAGACCTCGGCCC
>KV425996.1:0-50761 GCA_001632375.1 Exidia glandulosa HHB12029
CTTGACGTTGACGTGGATTGTACGGATCCAAACGGCTGGCAGACACCTGCTCCTCCGCCCGCATCGCATGTTGGTATTCCAGGCGATACATGGACTGGAATCGCTTCTCGAGCCGCTCTATTACCGAACGTACGCGTGCGAGGCGTCACTCATCAGCACCACCCGACCATAATGGCGCTCTTTGCGGCAGAGGCGAATCGGCGCTCACTCGCGTTGGAGTACCCAGCCGCGATTATCGACTACCCGGCTGAACTCACCGATAATATTCTCAGCATATTCGCACATCTGCAGAGTCCAGTCAATTTGACTGTCTCCGGCTCTCCGGCCCTTTATGGCCGTTTCGAGGTCCTCACGTTCACGGGGATGGGCTTGGACGAGGTCCACCGCGAGGTTACGTTATCCACTACCGAGCCCGGCCGCATCATCGCCAGTTTCTTCGACCAATCGCTGCCTCGTACATCGGTACGGTCGCTCACTCTAGATGCATCTTTGTGGAAGGTCTTCCTGCAGTCCTGTGGCGATCTTCCGAATCTCGAGCACGTTCTGGTTCGCTTTCCAGGAGGACCCTACACGTCTTCGTTCGGTGACACTGTTGGAGCGCCGTCCACATGGCCCTCACTACGCACGTTGAGGCTCGTTGGAGTAGGAGTGGAGCGTCCAATCCTAACGGTTCAGACGATCTTGAACACTATCCATGCGTTGCGCTTACCGGAGAAAATGCAAGTACTTGTTCTCGAGCGGATAGACTTGCTTGGCCCGACGCACGAGCTGGCGCAGATGGATGCGGCGCAACGGGTCGTCCTGCCTCAGTAGACGACAATACAGTACGTCTATCCCCCTGGTTCTTCGTCAACGGATATGGTGCTCACTTGCGGCGCAGAAATTGCTACTCTGTAGCCCGATCTACCATTCCACTTAATAAGACTTGCGTCGCACTAATTCTCGTGTCATTTCGCAGATTACCCTCTGTACCAGCGTAGTAGATGTCTCTCAGCGTCTCAAATCGTAATACGCTGTTGCTCACGAAGTATCGTTCTATCCATCTGAGATTGGAGTCCCCCTTCAGAGCGGGTCCTCATCAGGTCGTCAGTGCATGTCACGTTCTAAATAGTACTTACGCCGCGGCGACTCACTGGGAAGAACAGGCGTTCCGGCAGCGTGATGGACATCACCCATGACAAATCAGCTGCAGGAACCTTGAATGAGTGCACTCCCAGCATGTTGAGACCAGTATACCATGCAAGCTCCTACTCACTACATAGTGTCAGCTTCAGGTGAAAGTGCTGGATGGGGACTCCGAATTGGCGATATTGTTGTCCATCCCAAGACCAGACATGGCATTCAAGCCAGGAAATAAGAGAGCTCTAGTTCTAGAATGCCATGTTACGGTGTAGACATTTAAATTGAAGGAGCAGTACAAAAATCTGTACCGACGTGTCAGTCTTCTCGTTTCGGACGTTGTTATTTCACTTACTTTGTTCACTCGGAGACTTTGCTTTCTAGCCAGTGATTTGTAGGCTACACTGTCCCGCTCAAGACGGGATCGTGCACTCTCCGCCCCGCCAGATACACAGAGTGACAAGTGTACGGGGGATGCCCCGCACCCGGGGACTGCCATCGTTCCATGGTTCCCCCGGGTATGAACTGCGATCTTTGCTGGCTAACAGTATAAGACAAATTTAACACGGGCCTCAGATCGTACGAGTTCCTGCGCATCTGACGGCTGCCCCACCCTGTGGGAGCGCATCCGTCGACCGCAGCCAGGGCTGTAGTTACAATCCCGGAGTTCCGAACTCCCGATTGCGAACTGCGCCGCGGACGTCGTGATAGAGGACAGACCGCCAGCCTTTAAGCGCTGCGGCATATTTGGGTATCCTTGTCTTTGCGTAGGTAGTGGTGGAAGGGTTGAAAGGAAGGAGAGGTCTTCGGGGATGATCGGAGTTTCAAGACGCGCTGTTGCAAGACGGAAAGCTCTCAGAGCACTAACTCAGTAGGAATGACACCACAAACTGTCAGTGTCGGCACACTAGGAGTTTAAGTGGTTGTTTCACTCTATAATAGTTTTGCGACGATCCACTTCGTTCCTCACGCTTCAAGATACGCATCATCCATGAACATTGGCTTGTCACTTGACACCCTGTAATGACCATTTCGTGTTGTGCGACTGAAACCCGACCTTGTTGTAGAGTCCCCACTGTAAGGTTCGCGGCTTTAACGGCGTTAGAACCTCGCGGAAGAAACTTTCAACTTAGACGGTTGACCTCGCTCGAGTCGTGAGTGGGGCAATATCTCCGTAGAGTAAAAGCTTGGAGTTCCCTCTCAGTAGGGAGACTCCCTTATATACAAATTTCGAGCACCATTACATAAGCATCCGCAGCGCAAGCACGTCGCGGACACCTCAGCAACACGCTCGCGTCGCGTCAGAGACACGACGCGCTGCGCTCGGGTTCCACTCGGCATTAAGGATCTGTAAAACGCGGGCTGAAAGATTAGTTCCGAACAAATTCCTCGCACTCGCCCTCCGCCCCTTGAGACGCAAGGGGCATCTGAATAACTTGAAAATAATAGTAAAACCCACTCTTGAACCTTGTTGCGCACTCCAGGCGCGGTGCGGCGCGCTCCCCCGAATCTTCGGCTCCGTGCCGAACTTCCGATACGCTTCTTGTCTCCTGCCATGACGCTGTTGCGCGTCCCCGTGCTACTTGCGCGAAGCGGTGGTATGCCACGTAGGACAGCCACCCGCCCAGTGTCACCAGATGCGCTGCTCGCAGGCCTTACACGTGCAAACATACTCTGAACCTTCCGGACTGGAATTGTGCGACGCTTTCGAACGATCGGTGCCTCGCTGCCGTCAGTGTCACTACCTCTCGACGATGCGCTTGACGTTCCTGTCTTCTCGGAACTACTGTCGGACCGGTCACCTTGCCTCCCTGTGCAATCTCGAGCTATATGTCCCGGCTTGTGACACGTAAAGCACAATCTTCGTACATGGTGCTCATCTAGTAGTTCCTTTCGTGTACATCAGGAAAATGCTCCACAGCTTGGATCAGCTTGAATCGCTTGCACGAGCTTGGCAAGTGATTTGACGTATCCATGACAGTTGCGAAACCCCCCCTCTTGCCAAGCTTGGAAAGCCGGTCAACCGCTTGACGGCCTTGACCTGCTTGAGCCACTATCAATAGAACGTGCCGCATCCACTTCCAGTTACGATGCGGTGCTTGAATCATTCTTAAGTCGCCACAGGGACTGAAAGTGGAAGGTAAATAGATGTATTTGTAAAGTCGTATAGTAGTCTAGCTTGGCACGGTGGCCGACATATAGTCCAGTACTACGCTAGATGCACGCTGCAACCTGAGGCCTGTCGTCGCCAGTGCTACTGGGACTGCCAGGCCGTCGCTCGTTTCTTGCGGGAGAGCCTACGGGCAACGAGTAAGAAAGGAAAGAACGAGAAGGCGTTACGCAAAGCGCACGTACCTGGGCGTCCAACGATTGCTACGCGCGTGTCATCATCAGTCATGGGTGAGGCGCGTGAAGCGGGTCGCGGCGCTGACAACACTACCGAGTCAACCTGGGCGATGGAGCTGGTGAGTGTCTCATTGAACGGGTTATCAGTGTTCTGCGCACCAGTTGCTGGGTGGCAAACCCGAACGTGCGGGCAGCGATGGCGGCGGCAGCGGCGGCAGCGGCGGCGGCAGTAGCGAAAGCGCCAACGCCCACGCGCAGAAAAAAGCAGCCTGAGACTATGTTAGTGCGCGTACATATGATTACACAACACAGCGCAGTAATTGCTCACGGTTTGAGCGGGATGGCGGTAGCGTCGACGTGAGTGGAAAGGAAGAGGGAAAGAGGTAAACGGCGAAGTCCGCGGCCCGCGAGACTCTGGACAACTCGGCGCGAACGCTGCCGATGAGACTTTAGCGTTTTTGCGCACAAGTCCGCACATCAGACGCAACTTAGTTTGGCGTAGGGAAGTCCCTCTTTGATGCAGACAACGCTCAAAGAGCTTGACCGGGGTTGACCGATCTCAGGACGCTTGAGGAAGTTGGAGAATCCCTACGGTGATGTTAGACGTTTCACATCATCTTCCTGTCACATCGCGACCCTGCCTTGACCGGTGTTGACCGACCTTGGACGTCCGTGGACAGCTCATGCTAGTTGTGAGCCTTTACTTCCTTGCCCAAGCGCGTTGAGCAGGCTGAGCCCTGGAGCGTTTTCCTGATGTAAGGCGCCCTCCATTCCGCATGAAGCCATTCTCGGGCTCGATGTCGGAAACAGAGTCGGTGCTCTCATCGGACGGACGAGACGCGTCCGAACTACTCTCTACAGCGTTACTCTCACTCTCAGGCTCGCTGTCATCGTTCTCCAAAGGCGTCTGGGATTTTCTGGGAGCTGTACTGTTGGCTTGGCTCATCGCTTGAGTCTCGCTATCACTGTCGATAGACGAGTCACTGGACCCGTCCTGTGGCTCTGCGCCCATTGCAGGGATGACGCAAGAATTGCAAGTTCCGTTACTGTCTAGATACGGCACCTGATTGGGATACCTAGCCAGAACCCTTTGAATGCGTCTCTGATATCATAGCATTTGTATTGATCATGTGAGGTTTCCCCAGGACTGTCGGAGGCTAGCAGATACACCAGATCCGCGAACCGAGCAGATCTGCCCAGACGCGACCAGCTCCACTGTGGCTGTGCTACGGATATCGTCATATCTGGACGTATCTGGATGCCATTTTGTGAGTTCTGAACAAATCAGAGACGCATTCAAAGGGTTCTGGCTACATATCACAATCAGGTACCGAATCTAGACAGTAACGGAACTTGCAATTCTTGCGTCAGAGTCTTGGCACATTCCCGATCTCAGACGAGTCGGTTTCATTCTCTGACACAGCTCCTTTGTCCTCTGGCACCGAGTTGCGATTACTGGCATCGTCGCTCGGGATATGCTCTCCGCGCATCTCCCTACTGCTCCGCAGTCGCTCCAACTCGCGAAGCCCAGCTCTTTTCGCGTAGTGGAGCAATATATCGAAGGTATCTCGCTCGACTGAGCGACCCTTCTCAATCCAGAACAGACGGATGTACGCGTCTGCGCCGTCCCAAAGAATCCTTTTGCGGGTATACACGTCGATGTCCGGGAATCGGACAGAGATATTCTGAATGTCCTGTGCAAAATCCTTCACCGGGCGTCTTTTCTGCTTCGATCTCATGAGCTTTCTCCGTAGATCCTCGCGGAACGACACGGGGGAGCAGTACTCCCACAGTTCTGCATATACACGGTCCATGGTCCAATTGCGCGCGTCAAGAGCGACGTGGCGCATGTACCACTTCTGTGCCTTGTTAGACACCGCGTAATTGAGTATTTCTACGGCGTATCGACCATATATACCTTTGGCTCGACACCACGAGTCCCACTGGTATACGAATGCTTCAAAGACTTCCAAGTCTGCACTGCCGTCGTAGCTTGGCATAGGCAGCTTGAGCCGTCGCAGTACTCTTTGTGCGCGCCGCAGTTGTTCCTCTTCTTGTAGTGCGTCCACTGGCGCACGGCGACCCGATTCGGTCGACCTGTCAGTATCGGACCGCAAATCCGAATTGTCACTTGGACCTGTACCGTCACCATCGCCATCGTTCCCTCGACCGCCGTCGTATCTGACATGTGGCACACTGTCACCCTGGGAAACCGGCGTACGCAGACGCTGTCGCAACACGCCGGCTGGCGGCTCTTCGCTCTTGAACCGCCGTGGGTGGCGCACTAATTGCCTCGCCGGCGACATTCTCCGCGTTGGGACTGTGCTCAGCGCTGGTTCTCGTCTGCTGCTGGACCTGTGCCGGTCCTGTCTAGAGCTGCGCCCTTGCGCCACCTCCCGTCTGCCTGATTTGTTGCCGTTGCCTGGATCCGCTGATGACCTGTTGCGCGCTCGTGTCGCGCGCGTCGGTCCGTGCTCCTCATCGACCAGCGCTCGGTCCTGCTCTGCTACCGTACGCCTTGGAGCTGGCACTCTGGTCATTCCGACTCGAATAGAATGGACTACGTTTATCGGCTCCTGCGCAACTCGACAGTCCTGACTACAGTTTTCTGTAAACCAGCGCGGTCCCGAGAGCGCAATCGGTTGGATAGACCTAATCTCGTTGGTATTGTACCGCCCATTCCTGATTACGGGCATCCATTCTGCGTCAGAGTACATTTGTGCTCTACTGCGTGCACTACAGCGCGCGAGCGCAAGGACGTCTCTGCTCACGGTTCGTAACTCAGGCTTACTGCTAATTTCCACATGCTGTGAACCCTTCTGGAGCTGGCTGTATCGCATGTTCCGTGGGCAAATCTTCAGCATCTTCTGCTTGCTGTAGCTTCTCCCACTTCTGTTCTCTGTATAGCTCGGAAGATCCGTCTTCTCACGATCACCCAAAGGCAATGCCATGCGAGTCTGTATGCACTTCCCGATGGTTTGTACAGCGTTTGAATACATGTATTCCAATGTCTGCATACGTGGAACATCATTATTCACACTGGCTGTGCTCTTCGGTGCCTCTTTCTCAACACCACCCGCAGTATTCGATTGCACACGGTCCGCGCCTGCTCTAACAACCTCCGCGTAGCTCCGCTGAGGTGTCTGCGGAACGCGCGGACTCTGACGGTTGTTAGCCTTCCCGTTCTCGCGGGTATCCTCGGCCCTGATGCGGTCCTCCGCTATTGCGGGCATCTCAACCGTGCTTTCGGGAGGCATCTCTACCGCTGTCGCGGGAGGCATCTCTACCGCTACAGCGGGAGGTACTTTCGTTATAAAACGAGCATCCGCACTATCGCGGGGAGAACTATCCACTACTCGCCCTCCGTTCCCTTCAGGAACAGCAGGCACGGACGACGGCTCCGAGCTCATAGACGTGTCCTCACAACTACTACATCCGCTACTCCTTGGTGCCACGTCAGCGACGTGGCCGGAACCAAGCTCACCGTGACTCGGTACCGCAGTACGCAAAAGCGGGAGCGTAGCAAACCCAGCCCCACCAGGGGGAGGTGCGTCTACACGCAGCTTCAGCGTCATGCAGGTAACACGAGGAACGGGATACTTAGCTGAGATCTCGGTACTGCCAACGGCGTTGGGCTCGGGGTGGCCAATCCCGTGCTTAAAAGACATTGTCAGTACTGAGGTGATAAATGTGATAGCGTAAGAGATATAACACTCAAAAAATGTAAGGTTCGCGGCTTTAACGGCGTTAGAACCTCGCGGAAGAAACTTTCAACTTATACGGTTGACCTCGCTCGAGTCGTGAGTGGGGCAATATCTCCGTAAAGTAAAAGCTTGGAGTTCCCTCTCAGTAGGGAGACTCCCTTATATACAAATTTCGAGCACCATTACATAAGCATCCGCAGCGCAAGCACGTCGCGGACACCTCAGCAACACGCTCGCGTCGCGTCAGAGACACGACGCGCTGCGCTCGGGTTCCACTCGGCGTTAAGGATCTGTAAAACGCGGGCTGAAAGATTAGTTCCGAACAAATTCCTTGCACCCACGAGCTGTGGATATAGCGATCAACGGATGCTCCGAAATGTAATAACCTCTACATCGGTGCACACATTCTGCTAGGCCTAACTCACGTTCTTTACGCAGGCGAGAGGCGACTGAGGATGCACGCGTGGGCGCCGAAGAAGCGGCCCATGAGACAAATCGCCGCGCACAACAACATCGCGCTCAACATGACTTGCGGCTGTATTTCCAGTCGATTGTGAGAGAACTCAAGTCGTAATCTTGAAGTATGCCGGGCTCTCTAGCTCGCGCGTACAGCGCCTGGAACTTCGCTCGATGTCTTTAGGTTTGCTTGATATAGCGCCTGAGATCTGAGAACGGTCGCTGGCAAGGTTTCCGCCAGTTATCATTCGTTTGTCTGTGTGACCCCTATTAGACGCTGGTTAAGACGCGCCGGCCGATACCGTTAGCGCCGGCGCCTCTTGACCTCGAACGCCCACCATGGACCCCCGCCTGTCGCTGCCGTGCGACGTCCTCATCGTCGTTCTCCAGTTCGTCGACGACAACAAGACGTTCATGGCGGCCGTGCTGTCCAACAGAGCGTGGCACCGCAGCTTCATGGACAACCCCACGATTATCCCGCGTTGTGTCCTCGGCAACGCGCTCGGCGGCGACGAGGTCATCTTCCCCGCGCTGCGCACACTCCGCATCACGGGCAGTATGCGGCACTACAGCCCTCACGTCTCTGCCCACGTCGTCAATTTCGTCGAGGACATCAAGGCTTTCAGGGAAGACAGGCTGCACCCACCGACCCGCGACGAGTTCCAGCTGTGTTTCGGTCGCGCGCGCCTCTGCAAAGAGCTCGAGGTCCTCTACAGCCGGGCGTGCGTATCTTCGTCGTTGTCGTCGTTTGTCCCTGACTCCTTTTCTCGCCGCAGTCGCAAAGATCGTCTCACGGGTGAATCCAGTCGACTTTCGCCCGAGGAGAGCGCTCGCTTCAACGCAGCGCTTCACCGCCTTTGGTGTCTGTCGTCATTCACGGACCCAAAGTCCGTCGTATATATGCACTGTCTGGCCGCGTCGACCCGCGTCCCTCTGTTCTTCGACGAATACACCGCGCAACAGGTGTACGACGTCATCTGCGTGCTCGAGTGGATGGAAGAGTCGGTGTTGGAGTCGCTGATGCCCGACGTCTCGCCTCCCATCGACGGTACGTTCCCTTGTCTCGCATCAACGCTTCTGTCTTATGCGTGCGTCTGTAGGTTGCCGTCTCCAGTGCGTGTTCGGCGGCCCAGGGAACCTGCTGAAGGCATACCAAAACCCGAACGAACTTTACCAACACCTTCCTATTATCGACCTTCGCTTTGTCCCCAGTGATAGCTGGATGCAGGATCTCCTGCCAGTCTTCCAGAAGCACAAGCTCCTGAGCCCGATGGAGACCCAGCTTAGGATCCCGCCCGAGATACGTCCAATTATTGCGCCTCCAGACGACCCAGGTCTCGAGTGTGAGCGCCCGCTATCGCCGTCGGCGCCCATCGTTTGCTCAACTGTGCTCTAGGTTGGGCTTGCAAGGCGAGGCCGGGAGTTCGGTTGTGGAACTCGGACAGTACGCTATCCTTGTCCCTCGCTCTTCGCCTGCGCTCACTGTCATCTGCAGACTGGGCGTACATGCCCCGAAAACTGCGTCTCGAGACGCTGCTCAACTGGCTGGACGGATTGAAGGACAACCACTACGAACGTCGCCTCTTCTTACAGCGTCTCGGTGTCGCCGACCCGACCCCCAAGCAAACGCAAGACCTCGAGCGTAACCGGAAGTACAAGAAGATAACGGTCGCGCTGTCCCCAGATCCCACCCTCACCGTCGAGCGCATCATGTCTGAGCTATGCGATCTCTCGCACATCGTCGGCAAAGACGAGGCGAAGCACCTCAAGAATGGCAAGTTCGGCGGAATCACGAGCAAGACCCTGCTCTGCGAGCGCTGCTTGTGCGAGATGGTGGCGAGTCGCCTATGGCTCTGGTGGCGGCAGGTGAAGGTCGCGGCGTTGCCGGCTGAGGGCGCAAAGCCAGATTGCAGGTGCGTCGCGTCGCTGAGCTTGTGTGCAGATGGCTGATGACTCCTTGAGTCTTGGGTTCGAGTGCGAGCTCCAGAAGAATGTCCCCGACCACGCGTACAAGTACAATGTGCGTTCGTTTCGCACGAATGCACGCTTCCCGCGCTGACGCATCCTCTGTGCAGCACGCGTGCTTGAAGCGGCTTCACTCGGCCGGCATGCGCGCGGAGTACGAGAAGCTGCTGAAGCAGGACAGGAAGCGCGGGAAGAAGGGCAGGAAGAAGAGGGGCAAGCACACGTCGGCATCGGCGTCGGGCGAGGCTGGCGGCGAGTAGGATGGCGCGCTCGTAACTGAACTCGATTCTTTATCCCTCCCCTTCCCTTTTCATCCCGTCCCACACGCATTCCCCGTCTGCCGCTTTAACCGCAACATTACCCAGCATATTACATTCTTTCCCGTCGCATTTCACCGTTCCCTTTAGTCGCACACGCATTCCCATCGTCTCTCGCACCACACTCTCCGCAACAGCACAACATTCCCCAGCATGGACACCCCTTTTCCCGCTGCATTTCACCCGGCGCACATTGTACAAGATTCGACTTTCTCGCATTTCCGGTTTCGTCCTCCCTCAAAGTCGCATCCTCCGCATCACAAACATCATGCATCACGCAAACCGTACATATACACAGGCCAAGCGTACCCCACCATATCCTATGTACACATAACTCGCGCACAATACCGTCCTCGACCTCGTTCTGCCTGGGATGCGCGCGTCATCGCCCGAGTCGTCCTGCACTGCGAGCGCAGAGCCGACCGAACGCCTCGACGTAGACGAAGTTTTGACGCAGACGAAGTTTTTCGCGGCGTAGCTGCAGATGTTGTCAGCTCAATCGTCAGTGATGGACCGGGGAGCGACTTACTGTGTGATGCTGAGGTACGCGCCGGTTTGGTTACTGCTTGACCAATGTGCCCGCGCTCGTCGCCGCCGACCACTGGTACTGTCAGAGACCCGGTCAGCCGCAACGTATGCGCTGCGAGAGGGTTCAGCACGTACTCTTCGCGTTTAGCTTCTGCAAGAATGACGCACACAGATTCTTCAGTAGCGGGTCGTACGGCTCGTCGGACCTGCGGACGAAATACATGAGCCCAATGTTCTTGTCATACTTCTCCGCGAGTTCCGCAAAGTACCTTCAAGTTTACTGCGTCTGGATCTCGAGCCGATATCAAGACTCCCAAACTGCTCGCCCTGGCCGTGCACGCGTTGCCGTAATTGCCGAGCCCGAAGCGCCACACGCGACCGTCCAAGTGGCAAGAGTGTATGCAAGCCCGAGGCGCTGTGGATAGTCCCCATCCCTCGCTTGACTTAGAAGGACTTAGAAGGACTAGAACTGGACCTCGCAGTCAGCGGCGCGCCAGTTGAACAGAATGCGGGCAACGGACCTCAAAGCCATTACAGAAAGACGCAAGCGAACCGAGAGGTTTCATGCGCGAAGACCTTGACTGGAACGCCCGGTGCGACGTGGCCGTGACTTATACATGACGAAGCTTTAAGTTGGTCGCGAGGCGCCGGTGGGAGGAACGCATGGAGGACGTCGAGCGCGGGAGGTTCAGGCGCGGGAGAGATGAAAACGCGGCCTCTGTGTCGCTCCAGTTGGTCCTGGTCTCTGTCGTCCCGGTCACGCCAGTCCGCCGCGCAACATGCGCCCTCTCTACACTCGCTTTCGACTGGCTGGCATTGCAGTCAGCAGGAGCCACTAGGTGGGAAGAACAGGTTCACATACCGGGAGTAAAACCAGTTGCGAACGGGCCTTCACGCGTTGTTGTTGCGGGGCAGGTCGACGGCTCGATGGTGATGGCGAGGTGCGGACTCCGGAGACATCTGGTTCAGACACCAGCTCATAAACGCAGAGAAGTGTCCCAACTGGATGCTGGTCGCAGAAGATGAGCTGGGTCGTCTCCTCTGCCGCTTGCATTCCGCACTCCTTTGGATGAACATCCCATAGAGAACTCGGCACGAATACTGATGCGCGTCCACGGGACTCGTACCGCATACGAAGGTCGACGTTTGAGCCTTATCGACCATCATATTGAGTAATCGGAAGGGCCTTTGGGCGCGATCGAGCCAGCGAGGATGTTGGCTGTGAACGATCATCAGTACAACGCGAACAGGATGGCCGCCTTGCGTACTTGGACTTCCAATGAGCTCGTCCCGCAACGCTTCCAGTGCGAAAGCAGTAGGTTACGATGCTGCAGGAGCTGCATAGATTATGAGCATTCGGATAGAACGTCGAACGATCGAAGTTATTCCATACGAACCGGATGTCGCACCCATCGCCTAACTTCAGTCACTGAAACGTGTTTCTGCCGCGATATGCAGGCTCGACGCGTCCGAGCATGTACGTGACGTGGCTTGACCTTGCCGTGAGGTCGACGAGTCAATGGCAGCCTCGCACACGCAGAATCAGGTCGTCCACGCGCCCGTCATGAGAGCCGAGCCCGACGATATAGAGAACTGTTCTCGCTGGAGACGAGTAAAGTAGCCTGCGGAAATTTGGAGCGAGGTCTCGATGACAGGCGTTGAAAGTTGATAAAGCAGAGGTCAAGGCGCGGAGCGTGACAGCACGTTGTGACACTACCGCGTTCGCTCTTGATCCCGAACCACCACCACCAGTACGACGACGATTAAACCGACAGACCCATGAGCCCCGTATCCTTGCCAGGAAACCGAAACTAGAACCTAGCTCTTCTGCGCCTACAGGGCAGCACATCCATGGCGAAATTCTATTTCGCACGATTATAGCAGTTGCAACGCCCATGGACCTTGCATCGCTGGACTGTGACTCGCCTGATGAATCTGGCTACTGCGCTGCACGGTCGAATACCGGTGCTAGACGACGGGTTCGACATTTGGTTCGTATGGAATATTTTCGATCGTTATAGCAGAATGCTGATAACCTGCATAGCTGCTGTATCAGCCTTGTCATCGCGCCGTAAACGCTCCTGGAACGAGCTCGTTGCAAGTCGAAGTACGCAACACAGTCAATTTTGCTTGCGTTGTGCTGATGCTCTGCTCCCAGACGACGTTCCTCCCTGGCTGTAACACGCCCGAAGCCCAAGTTCAGTGTTGAGCACGAGACCGTGTCTGCGGACTGTGGCGGGCGGCATATGAAGGGGCGCAGAACTTAAACCGCAGGCCTCATGGGGAATGACTCGCCTCATTCTCTGCGACCAGCATCCCGTTGGGACGCTGCTCCTCGTTTTTGAGGTACTATCTGAACCTGTCGACTCCGTACCTCGCGCCATCCAGACTTCGCATTACCCCAAAGCAGAACGCGCCAGGCCCAGTCCTAGATATCACTCCCGGTCCGTGAACTTGCCCTTCCTGTGTAGCTTTGCTGACTTTGATGTCAGCCAATGACCGGCAAGCGTAAAGATTGCGAGCCGCGCACCATTGCGTAAAGCACGAACTCGCGGCCTATCCTCGAGCGCAGAAGAACCTAAGCTATGCGCCACAGTGCCGACCCCGCGAGCTCGCCACTTGCGCACCATCCACCGGGCATCATACCTGTGCGTCAGTGCTGAGACTTCGGTGGTGTATGCCATGCGAGGCGAGGTCTCAGCGGCGCGCGTTCAACCAGAGCATGCTTGTTCATGCACGACAATTGCTACTACTCCGCAACTGGTGCTCTCCGGCGTGCCTTGCCTTCCCGTCTGACTCGAGGTACTCGCGACCTGCGCGATGGACCGTCGCAAACATCGTCCCCGAAGGAAGACGCACCCCTCCACCGGCATCCTCCCCTTGTTCTCTTACTTCATTGGCTGCGCTTACCGGCGGATGGACATGTACGGTCAGCTTTCCAACTCTTTTCGGCGTTTCAATCTGAATCCAACGCTCGCAGGTCGCAGGATGCGCTCGCGTCATGAACGGTACGGCGAATGCCGCTAGCGCCAGTATCCCTTGGACCTCGACGCCCATCATGTCCACCATTCACGACCTGCCGCTGGAGATGCTCGAAGAGATTCTGATAGCCATCGATGAACTGGCGACGCTCAAGGTCGCTGTGCTCTCGTACAGGCCTTTCTACAACATCTACAAGGGCCGCAAGCACGTTATCCATCCCCGCGTCCTCCGCAACTCCCTAGGTGGCGACGATGTCATTGCCTCTTACCTTCGTACCATCTACATCGAGACTTTCCTGCACAACTACAGCCAGCGCAACCCCGCCTACCGGGCCCACCCCGCTCAGTTCATTCAGGACATCCAACTGCTCCGAGAGGACACGACGAACACGCCAACCGCGAGCGAGTACGCAATCTGTGTCAAGCGCACGCGCGTCTTCCAACAGCTCGAGGTGCTCTACAGCCGCTCGTAAGCGTCGTGCGCGTCGTCGAGGTCGTTGTTTGCCCCTGACTCCTTTTCTCGTCGCAGGGAGAAGGACCGTCTCACGGACAAGACGAGCCGGCTGTCGCCCGGAGAGAGCAAGCGGTTCCGCACAGCTCTTCACCGGCTTTGGCTCCTCGGCCTGTACACCAGGTCCGACAGTGTCGTCCAGACGCTCTGCATGACCGCCGCGACCCGAGTGCCGCTCTTCTACGACGGATATACGGCTCAGGACGTGTACGATATACACTGCGTCCTCGACTGGTTGGAAGAACTGGTTATCCAGTGTCTACCGGTGGAGCTTAGGAACGAGTTTCATGGTACGCTGCCCACCTTTCTCTCGCGGGACTTGCGTCTCACGCCTTGCAGTACCCTTGCGCCTTATCTGTCTCAGTGTCGGTCCTCTAACGGTCCTCAAGGCCTACCTGGAGCCTCGAAAAGCGCGTGCCCGTCTGCAAAATAGCGACACTTGGCGACGCAACTCCCACGACGCGTGGAAGGAGGACCTTCTCCCTGTCTTTAAAGCGCACCGCCTGCTGAGCCTGACGGAGAACGTGGTCAAAATCCCGCGTGAGATAAAGCCCATCGTCGTTCTTCCAGATGTATCGAACCTTCAGTGTGAGCCCCTCCGTTCGTGTCGTCGCTCGCCGTTTACTGACTTAGCTGTCATTCAGGTTGGTTGCCGACGTGCGGAGCGCAGTCTGGAGTTCGCTTCTGGAATGAGTACAGTACGTGACTCGTTTCTTGCGCGCTTGAATCCCGCTCAACATCGTACACAGACTGGAATTACGCACCGCGCAAGCTGCGACTGGAGACGTTGGGTGGCTGGCTGAAGGGACCTTTTGATACCAACAAGCGCGAGCGTTCGCTGCTCCAGCACTTCCTCGGCGCCCCGGACGAGCACCCGCGCGGCTCGGCCGCGCGTCGCAAGCACCGTACCCTAATCGAGGACGCGCTCGAACCAGCCCCGGACATGACCCTCGAGCGCGTCCTGCACGCCCTGTGCGACCTGCCCGCCATCGTCCAGCACTTTCCCCTCCAGCTCCAAACGCATCTACAGCAGTGCCAGTTCTACGGCGTCACGAGCAAGGATCTGCTGTGCGAGACGTGTCTCTACGACATGATAGACGCGAGGCTCTGGGTCTGGTGGGTGGCCGTCAACAACGAGGCTGCGCAGGAGAACGGGGACAGCGAAGACTGCTGGTACGTCGCGGCTATGGCTTCGTCGTTATACGCGGATTCCTTACAGACCCGTCAGGTACGGCTTCGATTGCCGTCTCCAGGACTTAAAGCCTGATCATGCCTACCGCTATAGGGTGCGTCGCTCGCTGCTTCGTTGTTCCCTGCCTGACGTGATGGCTGTGTAGCATGCGTGCTTCGACACTCAGGCCGAGCGTCAGGCCGCGCAGGAGGAGAGGCTGCTGGCTGCGGAGGAGGAAGAAACGGAGATCCTCTGCGGGGAGGCTGCGCTGCCCATCGTCGATGGCATGTCGATGGATGTGGATGACACTTCCCCTGCGCCTCCGCCGGCCGCCGCACCGTCAACGCCAACCCCTGCGCAGAGCGCACAGCAGTCCATGACGGCACCTACCTTCCCTCTCGTCGCATAAACCCTCCATCGCCGCACGCAATTTCCCTCCGCATCGCATCCCTAGACCTATTACCCCTCAGGCCCTCGCGAGTTCCAGTACAACATACATAGATCAACGACCAGTCCCATCCCACACGAAACATCAGTACTTTTCCACATTCCATAGAGCCCTGTGTGCAGTCCCGCCGGATCCGTTCTCCATTCCTATCCCACATCGCATTTGTTTCATGAGCGCAATATTCATATTGGTCCCGTTTCTCGCACTGCCTGCCTTCCTCTGCGTCTTATATATCGCATCTGAATTGTTCACATGCTGCTCGTATTGGAGATGGGAGATGCAGGTCCATCAACTCAAGTTCCTGATCCGTTGTGCTTGGTGGTGGTCAAGGTTGAGTAGTGCGGATTCCATACATCATGGCATCGTCGCAGAGCATGTAAGAGCATTGAACGCTCAGTGACGCCTCTCATAATCAGCCGTATTCTCGGGACGGCGAGCTGAGGCGCCGGCGATGTAGAACGTATGACGTGGATGTTCGAGTACAGAGGCTCGTGATGCGCCGTACACGTCTACGTGCGACTTGCGACGGTAATGTCAGATTTCGCTGCTCCAGAAGAGCCATCATCATCATCAAGCTTGCGCTCTTTGGCGACGAGGTCCGAGATCAAGAGCGGAACGTATTGCGCGTCTGTCACACCGTGTTGTCACAATCACGGCTTGAACTTAACCTCATTCCTCTCGTCCATGGAGTCGCGGATCGCACTTTCGACCCTCGCGCGCGCGACTTATCTCATCCTCGCTTGATACAGTGACACGTATACATATGCATAACCCGCTCGCGACGATCACGATATCAACGACGCGCATCCCGCAGACCGAGTGGTCCAAACTCTGTAGACGAGGGCACTACTGCAACTAGAGGCGCTACAAAACTCTGTTATTTGTCGCCGCGGTGTGGGGCCAGGTTGTAGTCTTTATGGAAAGGCACAGCGTGGACGTGGGGTGGCAATGATTGCCAAGAGCTATGTAGTATACTGCACTGCAATCTCGTATCCCTTGGATTCATACAGCAATTATGCACAGCATGTACTTACTGGATTGAAAGGAAATTCCCTCCACGAATACTAGAGCCGTTACATGATTTTTCTTGTACTGTACTAGACTCAAACTCGACTGCCGGCAGCAAACGCGGTCCGCAAAGAGCCGAACACGACTTGGACTTCGATTTGCGTTTTCCAATGGGGGCGTATATTTCCATCCTGCGCAATAGCGGTCCTTTAGTACGTCGTTTACGTCAACCCGGTGATTGCTCTTGAATAACCCCTTAAAGTCCGACGGACAGCCTGAGCTGTCGAACCTGCAGACGCGTCATCCTGGCGGGCTACCACCTGAACTGCTCGCTGAAATTGGCTCGTTCTTACCCTATCCGACTTTATATAGGGCAGTCTGCGTATCTCGATACTGGCGCGCGGCGCTCCTTGCTTCTCCGCGTCTGTGGGATGACATAACCGTCTGCCTCCTCCAGAAGCGCAAGGATCGTTGGACGGATGTGCTCGAGCTGCTGTTCGCGCGCAACGCTGGCAGGCCTCTGTCTATGACGCTTGGTTGGGTGAATGACAGTGCTTTAGACACAGATTGGGTCGCTCTAGACTCGATCTCTGCACTCGTCGCATCGCACATGTGGCACATGAAGTCGCTCTCGTTACAAATCCCCTACAGGCACGATATGCTCCTTCTTCTGGTTCCAGCACCTATTCTAGAGACTCTGGAGGTGGTTGCTACCGATGGCACAGGTCCAAAGTGGCTTCCGGTGGATCTCTTCGCCGGAATCGCCCCGCGTCTCTCCTCGTTGCACCTGGACGAGGCCGAACTGCCGTTACAGTGTCCCGCATTGCGCACGGTAACGAAGCTCGCGCTTATCTCTTTATACATGCTATGCGAACCTCATCTACGCTCCAAAATCGCGTACCTCCCGCTGCTCGACGAATTCAAGGTGTCGGTGCTCGACTTGGATGGGTATAGGGATGTAGGAACCGGACCGCCTTGCGAGCTTGCGCTTTACCTGCACTTAACGTTTGCTCCGGGACTGGAGTCGATGTTGGCCCTGTTTCCTCGCGCGCGCAGGGTTTCGTACGACTTCGACAGAGCTTTTCGAAACGCCCCGGATCCAGACCCAGAAGACGTAGCCGCTGCGGTCAAGCGTGCCATGCATACGGTACCTAATCCAACATCTATACACATACGCTGGGAACCTCCGGTCGTCGACTATCCTGATGCCCTGACGGTTGTTCTCGACGATCGTCTCGTGATAGAGCACGTGGAGCTGTTCATTCTCAAGCCAGCGTTGAATATAGAGCTCATACAGTCCGTTTTCGTGTCCGTGACGAGCCTGACGGTGCCGGAGGAGCTCTGGGAACTATTCGAACTCTGCACATTACTGCCCAATCTCGACGTGACGCTTTTCGTCAGCCAGGCCAGTACTGAAAGCCGGGATCCGGGATGCACCCCCAAACTATACTTGAATGCTCGTTATGCCCCGAAATCTATTCGCTCTCTTGCACTCGCGCGACCTCCCAAGTGCTTCTACTCCGAAGATGCTCCGCACTGGATTCTCTCCGCGACTTTGCTTGAGGAGTTCGTCGCGAGTGTAGTCGCTCCAGGCTCCTTACAGAGTCTTCTGTTGCACGGTATTGTTCTCGACGGAACTGCTACGTTTGACAGCGGCGATCTTGTCGCCCGTACGGTAGCGGACCTCGTGACTCCGGAGGTCGATGCGGCGCGAAGAAGTGTCAATGAGCTGGTAGACTGGGAATTCCTTATCTGAACGTTGTACTTCCCAATCCGATACCGTGTTCCCCACTTCAATCAAGTTGGCTTGCTATGTACTCTTCGATCAAGTACCTTTCCACTACTCAAATGCCAAGTACTGTACGGAGGTGAATTATTACCGTGTCACGCGTCACACGGCCTAGACGGTACGGTAATGAAGGTGGTTTTGTAACGGTCACACTGCCCAGACGGCAATGCTATGTCACAATGTGTAAGGGCCCCTAAACTGTATAGAGATCCATTTTTGCGGCCGCTCCGCGGCAATAGTAGTGCTGTGAGCTTTGGAGCGCGGAAAACACATCCCAGACACTGTCCCAGTCAGGAAGTCTCATCATTAGGTGTTATTTCCTCTGACAAAATGTCTCAAGAAGGAGACGACCAAGCGAGGGAAGTTGGGTAAGAGGAGAAACTACGCGGAAGCTTCCTCCAGTGCCATTTGCAACGACATCTCTAGTGTAGAACATGTTCTCTGTTTACTACTGCACGACATGTGTCACAGTCACAGGCGGGAGACGGTAATGTCTCCGCGATGTCACGCCTGCGGGCGACACGGTAATAATTCGCCTCCCTACAGTACATCACCAGGCTCGCCTAGCACAACTTTGATTAGCCTTCTGGAGCCCTATGTCGCGTCGCGGTCACTGGCAGAGATCACAGCTTGTACGAACGTTCGACATAGTATCGTCCCGGTAGTTCACTAATTGGCGAGTGTACGAGCTTATACAGTGAGTTCGCGCGCCCGGCTTTTTACTGTAACATCATGGACTTTCAAGTTACTAAAGCAACAGCTGAGGGATCATGGTACTACAAGTACTACGGTACAGTACGAGCGCGGGGTCATGGCGGAAGAGGGCTAGATACTACTCCTTGGCGTATACACGCTCTCCAACTGCCCACGGGTCCTCCACACCAGAAACATACTTCCGAAAGATATCGCGTGCGCGCTCGAAGATGCGTTCCTTTTCCTCGCCATTCAGTTGAGAGGGGTCCCTACCAGCTCTCAACCTATCCGTAGTCTGCAGCAGGAGAATGCGGCCATCGCGGAGGGTGTGTAAAGCGGTCCAGATGCCAGTCGCGCGTAGGTCCGGTGCATTGGTATATAGCCGCAGACACAGTACTTGCAGTGGTAAAGCCGGTGGAGCGCGGTGCAACAAGTCGTTGGCCTGATGAAGAATAAGGCGCCGCTTCGCAGCGAGTTCGCGGAAACCCAGATGCGTCAAGACGGGGAAACGCGTCGACCATGCGTCATAAGGCGGCTCGGAGGCGAAGTCTAGGTAGAGCCGCGATATAGAGGTACGCGCTTTTTCATGCTGTGCGGACCCGTAACAGCACGCTGAGATTACGTGTAATTCTGGTAGAGACGCATGGGAGTTAGGTGACAACCACCATGAGTTGAGCTCGTACGCCATTCGATTGGCGCGGATAGACAGTGAATACGAATGGGGGCAAACGCAGCACGTGTTTAGGATAGCGATCGTTTCGACGTGATGCCCGAAGGGTGGGGGCGTGTGTTGGTGCGCGTTATGAAGGCGGCCGAACGAGTTATTGTCGAGGACGAGAAACTTGAATATCCGCGGAATGAGCCAGCTCCTGGCATCTTTACTGACGCGAGAGAGCCGTACGCCGGCAGCGGTGTCGCTGTATCCGACGTATTCGAATATATCGCGTAAGACGTCAGTGTTCAACGCCATAGTATGCCTGTAAGGACTGGTAAGAGCACTGGCAAGGTCGCTTTAGGTTTCAACTCACAACTTCAGGGTGCGAATAAGCAGATAGACAGAGCGACGCGTTCAGTTGCGCCTTCAGCTAGGTAGAGCCCGGAAATTCTGCGCGAGCGAGACACAAGCAGCGCGCAGGCTAGCAGGATCCACAGCAAAGTCTGCGAGACGTCGTGGGAAATCCTTTAATCGAGAATCCAACGTAGAACAGCGCGCGGATAAGAGCAAAGCCAAGCAGCGTGGACGGAGCTTGAACGTCGGCTCTTTAACTGGAACTCCGAACTATTCCCTTCGCGCTCGCAAGGCACACTGCTTGAACGTAAGTCACTCCGGTGTGTCGCCTTCTATCAAATGGATGTATGATATTCGGCTTACGACCTCGTGGGAGTCTCCTCGTTTCGGAATCCGCATTCCGGCCGCCCACAAGCGACAACTACAGCAGAGTACAGCAGTCTTCGAGCGGGAAAACTTACTTTAGCCTTATACTACAGGCAGTGAAAGAGGATAGGACGTTTGATACTTCGGCGCGATGAACCTTCTGTCCGCGTATGCACGATGAACGTATCACCGACACGGACTTCCGCTCATCGAGCGCTTAGTGCGTGTCGTCAGAACTGAACGCCATTGCATGTCGCACTGTCTTCGCGTCAAATGCCGGCACTGAAACGGCTCTGCGGAGAGTCAGACAGCCAAAAAATACTTCGCGGGCCCGCGACGACAACTTGACAGAGGAGATTCCGGTTCTACATATACTCGAGCTTGTTGAGTTGTCAGTGGCAGGGCTTCAAAGGGGGCACACCAAGACCTCACGCGTCAAAGGTACCTCCGGGTAGCGGACAGAATGGACCTGCCTCTTCAAACTGTGCGGCGTCGGAAGTTGTTCGCAGCGAATCTGGGTCCTGTCACGTGATCGGACGTCACGTGCGTCGCGCGCACCTAAGTGAGCGTATGGCAGCAAGCGCAGAAATGAGGCGTTCGCCACAAATCCGGTGGAACTCAGTCGCTTGCATGCGGAAGGCGAGATAGCTTCAGCAACCGCACTCACTGTCAACGCTTGCAGCGGTTCTGAGATCGTCCCACTCCACGCCCGGTGAACCAAACTCGTCAGATGCTATGGGACCATATCTGTGGCCGACCCTGATAGGAGAAAGACGGGGTCTTGCACCAATCAAGTCGCTGCGGTTATGCGCACCGTCACAGTTCGCGAATGCGCCGTTTCGTCCCAATGAGAGCATCCGTGAGTGAGGCCTGCTAGCACGCTTGGGAAGGCCCTACCGACCGTAGAACGGCAGTGATTCCAAGTATAAGGAGGAGAAGCAACTTCTTGTGCGCAAAGAGCGGAGCGCGCATGCGTACATTCCCTCACAGGACGCGAGCGGGCGATCGCTGTGCTGAAAGACGGGCGCAACTGGTTTGATACGGAGCGCGCAAGCTTTGGAACAAGATCTTGGAAGAAAGGAGGACCATAGGGCCATAGCACGTAAGGCCCAAGTAGACAGACGTTGGAGAGATGAAGGCGAGGAGAGTGGGGTGAAAGACGCGGGGAGAGTTCTGTGTAGGGTGCCCTGGAAACGCAGCAGAGTCGTTGGCGGGACGCGGGACCTCGGAGCAAGACAAACCCGCCGTTGGTAGATGGTTTCGAGTCCCGATACGTGCGGCCCGAGCTTGACGGTGGATTTTAGAAAACCCAGAAAGGATGAGACCAAGAAGCGTCTGCGGAGAACGAGATCCAAACGAGATCCCCTTTCTCCGTCCACCGCAGGTACTGAAATATATCCACAGCTGGTGCACAGTACACGTGAGCGCCATCGAAGCGGTTCGATACTCTGGTCGACGGCTCGACGCGACCCACGGATGTTCCGAAGTCAAGGAGCGAAATGTGACAGCGCGGTGTGACAGCAACGCGCATCGCTCTTGAACCCGAACCACCACCATGACATCCATCGACGATACCCGTCCACCTAGACATTGAAGACTCAGATATCTCGTACAAGTTTTGTTCGACTGTGAAACGATGTTCGAATATCGCCTGCGTCTGGGGCTCGCACCTCGTCCGACCTTCACAACCACCGGCGACCGCTACTCAACGAACTGCCTACGGAGCGTCTAGCAGAACTCGCATGAATGTGACTCTGTATTAGGTGCGAGGTCTCCTTCTTGTAGACCTTAGTGGATGGTTATAGCAGCGTGCTGACGCTATAGCAGATTCCTTGAACAGAAGTCGCCAATATTCGAAAGACTCTGACACGCGCGTGGGCTGCTGAACGCCGCGCTTGAGGCTTATAGAACGCAGCCAAAGTTCAACTCTGGACAGGCGTGCGGTCTTTAGCCACGAGCTTTCATCCAACGTCAAGAGGTGCGGATTTTGTACCTTCCACGCACGATGTACTAATTATTTGCAATAGGCCTCTGTGTGCGTTTCAGAATGGGACGGCGTTGTCAGGTCGGTTACTGCGTCCTCTTGTGTTCGATGCTTATGGGTCTCCGCAGAAACTGCTCGAACGTCGCAGCCGCGGCGGCACACAACCAACTCTTACGAATGCATCCTGCATATTCGTGGCTCAGTCAATGTACGTTCCCTTCGACTTCTCTTCTGCTAACCGAGTTCAACAATTCATCGTTTTACAGGTGATCTCGTCGACGGCATCCTCTGTGCGAAGGATGCACACAACAAGTTCGCAACACGCTGCCCTTGCAGGCCGTACCTCCCCAGCATACAGATACCATTCGGAAGCCTAACGATTATCCATACTTTCGTACGTGCGATCTATGACATGCCCGTAGACTTACTAACGCTTCGCCTGGTTGGTTCAGGAACCTCACCCTCAGATTTTACGGGGATGCTTCGTTGAGAAGAGGAACTTGAAGAAATCGAAGGGGTTCCTCGCGTCGGGCGTCAACGCTTTCTTGGCGAGCCATTCGTTCGATCGCATATTCGGCGAAGATTGTAAGTTGCTGAAACCTTGTCGATGCTTCGTGCTGAACGCGGTACTTGAGGGCGCCGCAGTCCCTATTCGGAGTGCTCAAGAGGACGCCGGTCGACGCCGCTAGTGCCCGCACCCCTTGGACCCGAACACTCACGATGGTCGTCTTCTCGCGTTTGCCGGTGGAACTGCTCGACGCCGTGCTCAGGGAAGTCGACGACTTCGACACGCTCCTCGCCGCTGCCCTCTCGCACAGACGATGGTACGGCATATACACCGACTACAAGGTGTCCATCGACCGCGCCGTGCTTGACAACAACATGGAGCCCAGTGTCCGTGCTGTCGCGCTACGCAGCATCCGGCTGAAGGCCTGGCTGCCGACGTATCAGCTCGCGCCTAGCCCGCCGGCCTTGGTCGCCATCGTCAAGAACCACTTCCACGAGAGCACGATGCTCAGCGCGTGGACGATCACCGACGCCGAGTACGATGCTCTCATTGAGCGCGCACGCGTCAGCGACCGGCTTGAGCGCGTCTATAGCCGTCGGTGCGTGGGTGCCGTCGTCGCCGTCGTCCACCCCTGACCCCTTTGCTCTTCGCAGATACAAGGACCGGCTCACGCAGCGCACGAGCCGTCTCTCGCCTGCCGAGCGCGAGCTCTTCCATCAATCCCTCCATCGCCTCTGGCTGCTCAGCCTCTTCGCTGGCGACTCGTGCATCATCCGCGACGTGGTCGGGAACCCTCGCTTCCGGGAAATCAACTATCGCATGGAGCTGTTCTACTCCTCGTACACTGCGCAGCAGTTGTATCATCAGCACCTCGTCATCTCATGGATGGAGGAGCTGGTCCACGAGTGCCAGTCTTCGCCGGGATTCCGCTCCCACTGTTCGTAGTCTTCCCCGTCCCGTCATCGCGTGAGCTGACGGTTGCCAGTCTTGCCAGACTTCATCCGTATGAGGGTCGTCGCAAATGGCCCGGACTGGGTCCTTCGGGTCCTCAAGACGCCCCAGCAGTGGAAGACCCTCACTCCTGTCGTGGGGATCGTTGGGAATGATCCAGCGGGATGGAAGAGCGACATGCAGTACTTCTTCGTGATGACCGGGCTCCCGCCTGGTATCACACCCATCGTCGCAGCATCCGCGGAACCGGACCTCCAGTGTGAGTTCTTCTGCGTCAGTCGTCAGCGCGTTTGTTTGCTAACTCGTTAGCGTTCCAGGCTGGAAATGCACCGCCCGTCCTGGCGCCCGCCTATGGAACCAGGAAAGTATGTGACCCGTCTCGTTCTTTTTCGGCGCGCAACTTGTGCTCACTTCATGCGCGCAGATTGGGGGTATCTTCCGCTCAACCTTCGCCTGGACGAATCGTTCGCGCATTGGCTGCCGGGCAGCCTCAATGCCAACCGTTACGAGCAGTCGCTGCTCTTCCATTACCTCGGCATCGCGGACCCCAACGCGCCCCGGCACACAGACTTGCTTGCGAAGAAGCGCACGGCCGTCGAATATCTCAAGCCGGCAGCCCTCATGACGATGCCGCGAATGATGCAGGCGCTCTGCGACCTCGACCCGCGGCCGCAGAACGCCAGAGATGCGGACTCTGTGCCCGTTGGGCCAGACGAGTTCGGGGGCGTCACGAGCAAGAGCCTCCTCTGTCAGGAGTGCCTCGCAAAGATGGTGATGGCGCGGTTATGGGTCTGGTGGCAGCGCGAGAAGGATGAGAAGTCGAAGACCGAGCTTGATAAGGGTAACTGCTGGTGCGTCGTGTCTCGGGCATACTTCATTGCGAGCTACTTCATTGCGAGCGCATTATTAACAACCACTGCAGGTTCGGTTACGAGTGCATTCTACAAGGCTTCAAGGCTGATCACGCCTCCCGCCTTAACGTATGTCGCCACTGCGCTGCGTCTTGCTTCACTGTACTGACGTGACGTCTGCCTAGCACACCTGTCGCAACACGTGGGAGGTGCGCAAGACTTGGCGGGACGCGGAGCGGGCGCGGCGACGCGCGAATGACGAGTGCGATGAGGCGCAGGTAGACTTAAGTCTCTGCCTGGAGGGCGCGCCAAGCGTCGTCGTCGACGACGACGCCATGCCCGGCGATGCTCTTCCACACCCGTCCACGGAGTCCGCTTCTGTCTCCGCCACCCCGTGCACTACGCAGGCGGTGGAGGACGCCGTACAACAACAGCAACCAAACATGCCCTACCTCGGCCTCCTCCAGCTCCTCGGTATCCGCTCCTCCACCTAAATCTTCCCGGCTGCGCGTCGTCTTCTGCATTCTCGCCATCTCGTTACCCCTTCCTTTAAGTTCCTTATTCGTATTCGTCGTCCCTTCGCGTCCAAGCGTCCCACATTCTCCACACACCATACAGACGCGTCCAAGCGTTCAATCGTCCCGCCTACATCATATGCACACGGCACACGTGTTCGTTCCTTCATACCCTCTAGCCTCGCGTGGTAGAACGGCCCGGCTTCGTCTCCGTCTCTTTGCATACTATTCCTCTATCGCATTTGTATCCATAGCGCTATCCGTCTCCACCCGTGCCCGTCTGGTCTGTAGCTCAAGTTCCGCGTCCTGCTCCTACAAATACAGCGGCTTCTTCATGGTGTGCGACGCGCGTGATCGTCTGGTGCGCTCGTCGACGACCTGATTGCAGCATGCAGACAGAACAACACCGATGGGAGATCGTGACGTAGACCGTCGTTCCTCCAGCGATAGGTCGACGAGCAAAGACGCCGCAGGAAGACCAGACAGTCGATCAAATCTCGAAGCTCGTTCGCTGGTAGAGTCGATAACGCCATCGAAGGTCGGAGACTCGGACAGGCAAGGGGTTCGTGGCTGGGACAGATCGTGGAAAAGGCAGAGGGGATGCGGAAGTTGCCCGTCCGCCTCGCCCAGTGCACACTATACAATATGGGACAAAACCATAGGTAGTATACAGACACAGTTGCAAGGTGTAGATAGAGCTATACAGTACTGGCAGTGGTGAGTGCAGCAAACCCGGAAACCCAAACCCAACAACATCTAGTACGCGTCGCCGACGACATGCGCGCCGGGCAACATCCACCGAAACGTCACGCTGACCCTAGTTCCGCGCTCCAGACGGTGCGAGCTCCCACTTTCGCCCTCAACGATGTCGTATGACCGGGCAGCTATCCCGTGTGTCCACTTGTACCGCGCGTCGCCCTCCAGCGCAAGCACGCTACGCGGAGGCAGCCACACTTCGCAAGGCTCACCCTCGCCTTCTGCGACAGGCGCAAACGCCATAGCGCATCCCGCACCGAGTGATACACCGACGATGCCATCTCCGTAACGGCCGAGCAAGTCAACGTGGCTCGCGATCCCTTCGCCGGGTGCGTAACGATTGACGATCGCCTGGCGTGCGCAGCCGTCGCCGCGCGGCGCGAAGAGTAGGTCGTGAACTTCCTTCGAAAGAGACGGACGAAGGAGGTCCGATACTGCCGCGAGCAGAGTGTCGAGTGGTGCGGGAAGAGAATCAGACGGGCGAGTGAAGAGCATGATCTGATTTGGTCCGTCTGGACGCGAGAAGTATTGTGCTGTCAACTGCGCGAGAACGGACGATGCGAGCTCCTCCGGAACGGGAGATAAGTCGTCGAAGTGGAGGCCAGGGATGGGTGCTGCTGAGCGACGAGCGACGATGGTTGCCGGTGATGACGGAGCAGCATCATCTGGTACAGCGGAAGGACATGTAGCCTGAGATCCTACAGGTTCGTCGAAAAGGGAGTCTACGTCGTCGTCGTCGTCATTGTCGACACCTTTGACATTCCCGGACGCTTGGACCGTTCCCGCTGTATTGTCTCGCGCAGCAGGCGGTTCATCGAAGAGCGAGTCCACATCGTCGTCTTCGTCCCACGGCCATTCCATCCAAGGATATTCCAACGGGGAAGGAGCGCTGTCGTCGAGGTCCACGACGTTCAACGCTGGCCGCCGCTCAAAGACCTGGACCGGTCGAATGCCATCAATCGCGCTGTTCACGACATCGACGCGGAGCAGCGACGCACGGTAATGATGGGAGCTAGTCGCGGACGCTTATTGCGTGGGTTGGAGAGCCCGTCGAGCTTGGACGGCGACAGTTGGATGGACGCCTTGCGCTTCAGCATCAAATTACCAGAACCAAAGAAATAGGATGTCTGGGACCCTGGGTACCTGGACAGGATCCGTTAAGACACCATATTGGAAAGAGTATTCGATGTTACCTCCAACTACGAGCCGCAGCTGGTGGTAGGGAGTGGTTGGAGGTCAACGTGCGTCGCGGCTCCGTCCGGATCGGCCACAAGGCCTGAGACTCGGGCGCTTATCATGAGGCGCTGACTGGGCCACAAACGCTCGCGGGAGCTTTCGCGAGCAATGGATCTCGCTGGCAGAGACCAAGTCACTGGGCGGGAACAGATTAGATGAGACGTGAAAAGCCACACACTCAGTGCAGTCGTGCCGCAGACTCTGGCGGTCAACGAATATGCTCCTGGTGGCATGACAGCGCGGAGACGGCAGGTTTTGCCAGGGATAATGGTCTCCCTAAGTCACCTAGCTCCTAAGGCGCACAGAGCTCGCGCGTGATCACAGTAAGGTATTCCTGATGTGCAGAAAAGCGCATAGCGTTCAGTCGACCGTTGGGAAACAAGCCTTGCCAAGATCTCAAGCTATCAGCAAGGCGCAAAGCACGCAGTTTCCAGAACGTGTATGGGACGTTCTGTCTCCGCTATAGTACACGTGTGATGCTTGTGTGGGAAGGCCGCAAATGGAGAGACTTCGTTTCGCTGTGGCCGGCGAGACGTTACTGCAGCATCATCTGACCGAGATGCACGCCGCAAATGGCGCGACCGAGTATCGCGACGTTCAGAGTAGGTCCAGATCGAAGCAGGGAGTCGTGAATAGTCCGCGCTGCCTCGTGCCAGTGTCGTTCATGGACATCTCCAGATACCCGCAGACGACAAGGCAGACCACAGGCAGAATATCAGTCAAGTTACGAGTACGACGAAGCGCTGCATAATGTCGCTGTTGCTCCATACTTGAGTCGAATCGAGGACGTTCATTCACGAAACCGCAAGACTGTGGGTAATGAATGCGCCGAGAGCAGGTTCGTTCGTCGCGTCGAGGCTTGAGGTTCTTGGAACTGCATAAGGGGTGAACACAATGTCATGAGCCAGACATGCTTTGCCAAGTGTACGGACCAGATTTCAGTCACAACAGAGTTGTACGGACGTTTGGCCGAGCGGTGAATCCGATATCGTTGCAAGCGCGTTGAACGAAGCAGGGAGACCAACTTGTCTACTCAAAGCCCAGCAGATAACCACCGTTCAAGATTCATAGTTGACACCATGATCCGTCGTTCGACAGACTCTGTATCGAGATAATTCGGGTTCTGGAGCAGGACTCTTCATTTGCACGGGCAGGACGGCGAGGACACCCTGAACACAGTAGAGTAGCAATGGTAGGCAAACGGTGGTTCTTTGTCGACTCCGAGTTCGTTCAGTTGGTAGGTGCAGGCAGATCGTCGATGAGGATGGTGGTGGATCTAGTTTAAGAGCGAAACGCGCCGCGGTCACGCCGTGCTGTCACACTGCGTCTGCATCTGCCGCTCTCCTCATGATCACTGAGTCCTCAGCACAGTGAACACCAGTGATAGCGAATGTGATGCCAGTATTACGATCATTCGGTGCTACATGCCCTCGCGTTGAGTAGACCAGTCAGGCGCGTTGCTCGCGATGGAGAAGCGGCTGTATTTGTAGGAGGGACGGGAACGCGAGCTACAGAACAGGCAATCCTAGGAAACGCGCGCGGGTGGAGACGGATAGCACTAGGGATACAAATGCGACTGAGGAAGAGTATGGAAGAGACGAGGAGGAGGCCGGGACGGTGTATGCACCATGCGAGACTGGAGAGTATGTACATGTGTTTCGTGGTGGTACGCTTGGACGCGAAGGGATGGAGGAAGAGTACGAAAGAGACGAAGAAGAGGCCAGACGTTCTATCATGATCACGTAAGGTTAAATAGTATGCAGGGAATGAGGATTTGTTTTGTGTGTGTGTGTGTGTGTGTTGAATGTGGAACCCTTGGACGCGAAGGGACGAAGATGCAGAGGAAGGGACGGGATGACGAAAATGCAGAGGAAGAGGTGCAGTCTTGAAAGAGCTAATTGGAGGCACGGAAACCGAGGAACTGGAGGAAGCCGAGGTAGGGTGCGATAGTCGGAGCAGACGCGGACGCGTCGTCATCGACAGCGCGCGACGCGCTCTCCAGGAAGAGTCCCAAGTCCACCTGCGCCTCTTCATGTTGCCGCTCCCGCTCCTCCGCCACTGCGCGACGCCGGGCCCGCTCCGCATCCCGCCAAGCCTTGCGCTCGTCCCAGGTGTTGCGACAGGCGTGCTACGCAAACGTCACGTCAGACAGGGAAGCAAGAAGTAGCGCAGTGGAGACGTACGTTATAGCGCGCCGCGTGAACAGGTTTGAAGGCTTGTAGACGGCATGCATGGCCATACCTGATGCAGCTGTTGAGTACCGACACGCAATGAAGGCTATCCAAGACGCGACGCACCAGCAGTTGCTTTTGTCAAACTCGGTCTTCGACTTCTCATCCTTCGTCCGAAGCCACCATATCCATAAACGCGCCTTGAGAAACTTGTAGACGCACGCCTGGCAGAGGAGGCTCTCGCTCGTGACGCCTGCGAACTCGTCCGGCCCGAGGGGCACGGAATCCGCGTCTCTGGCGTTCTGCGGGCGCGGGTCGAGGTCGCAGAGCGCCTGCATCATTCGCGGGACTGTCATGCAGGGTACGGGCTCGAGGTATTCGACGGCGCGGTCCTTCTTGGGAGGCCGATGTGTGCGCCAGGGCTCGGTCGTGTCCGTGATGCCGAGATAAGCGAGGAGCAGCGACCGCTCGTGGCGGTTGTGGTTGAGATTTCCCGCCATCCAGTCCGGGAAGGTGTCGTCCAGGCGAAGGTTGAGCGGCAGATAGTCCCAATCTGCGCGCGAGACGTGAGCGCGCCGAACTGGAAAAAGACGGGTTACGTACTTTCATGGTTCCACAGGCGGGGGCCAGGACGAGCCTTGCACTTGTAACCTGGAACGGAAATAAGTCAGCGAGGCGACGGCGACTGACGCATTCGAACGCACATTGCAGGCCCGGGGCCGCAGAGGCGGCGACGATGGGTGAAAGACCACGCGGGATCCCGCCAGCCGACGCAGTCGACTGCGGTAGCACGGGCGCCGCGAAGATGGAGCGCATATCGTCCTTCCAACCCTCTGGATCGACGCCAACGATCCCCGCGACGGGATTCAGGACCGTCTTCCAGTCCTGGGGCGTCTTGAAGACCTTAAGGACGCACTCCGGACCATTGGCGATCAGCTTCATCCGGACGAAGCCTGGCACCTGTCAGCTCGCGCGAAGACGAGACGGAGAACACTACGAACGGGTGTTGGCGGATTCTGGCGGTTGGCACTCGTAGACGAGCCGTTGCATCCAGGCAACAACTCGGTGTAGGTCGTAAACCTCTTGCGGGGTGTAGGAGTCATAGAAG
The DNA here is from genome assembly GCA_001632375.1 of Exidia glandulosa HHB12029. NCBI lineage: Eukaryota > Fungi > Basidiomycota > Agaricomycetes > Auriculariales > Exidiaceae > Exidia > Exidia glandulosa. The sequence goes on from KV425996.1 coordinate 30,492, forward strand.
AGGAGGCGACGGAACGCGAGTATCCTGAAGACAGGGTTGTTGGCCGGGTCGAGGAGGATGCACGTGTCGCCTGCAAACAGGCTGAGCAGCCAGAGACGATGAAGAGATAGACGGAAGCGCTCGCGCTCGGCAGGCGAGAGACGGCTCGTGCGCTGCGTGAGCCGGTCTTTGTATCTGCGACGAGCAAAAGGGGTCAGGGGTGGACGACGACGACGAGGGCACCTACGCACCGACGGCTGTAGACGCGCTCGAGCTGGTCGCTAATGCGCGCACGCTCGAAGAGAGCGGTGTACTCGGCGTTCGTGATGCTTATGCTACCCATTAGGCCCTCTTTATAGTTTTGCACGAAGGTGAGCAGATGCGGCTGGCCAGGTGCGGGCTGGTACGTCGGCACCCGGACCTTGAGTCGGATGCTGCGCAGCGAGGAGTTGAGGACAATGGGCCCCAGGTTGTTCTTGAGCACGTCGCGGTCGATGGACACCTTGTAGTAGGTGTATATGCCATACCAACGTTTGTGGGAGAGGGCAGCGGCGAGGAGCGTGTCGAAGTCGTCGACTTCCCTGAGCACGGCGTCGAGCAGTTCCACCGGCAAACGCGAGAAGACGACCATGGTGAATGTTCGGGTCCAAGGGGTGCGGGCACCAGCGGCGTCGACCGGCGTCCTTTTGAGCACTCCGAATAGGGGCGGCGGCGCCTTCAAAGTACCGCGGTCAGCATCCATCATGAGAAAGGTTGAGCAACTTACGATCGTCGCCGGATGCGTGCTCGACAAGAAACCCTTGACGCTCGGCGCGAGGAACACCTTCGATGTCTTCCTCTTCTCAACGATGCATCCCCGTAGAATCTGACGAGCTTGCGAGATGACTTCAACTTCATGTCGCCGCCTCCGACCCTCAATGACGAGGGTACACAGTCGCGGCGCCTGAACCAGACGAAGAGTCAGAACGCCTGCGGGCATGTAATGGACAGGAAATACCAAGGTATGGAAAGTCGTCAGGCTTCCAAATATCATCGATGTGCTGGGGAGATACGGCCTGCGTGGGCAGCGGGGTGCGGAAGTGTTGCGTGCATCCTTGCTTGGCCAGCGTCTCAACGGGCAACGGGGTCAAGGACAGGCTGCGATAGACATGAGCGGATCAATGAAGCCAGTCCATACAGACTTGCCTTTATCGAGACATCCTGTGCCTTGTATACAGCGACGCAGCGTATCAACCCGCGTACCGTGGCAGGAGAGACCGTCGATACCGCAACCACTTGCAGAGAAGACGCCGACGACGACATTGCCTGCAGGACGAAGAAACGCATGAGCTCGAGCAGCGGAAGACAAGGCGAAGGGAACGCACATTGTCCGAGCCAAGAATATTCAGAAGGGATTCGTATGAGTTGCTGGTAGTTGTGTCGCCGCGGCTGCGACGTTCGAGCAGTTTCTGCGGAGACCCATAAGCATCGAACACAAGACGACGCAGTAACCGACCTGACAACGCCTTCTCGTTCGGGAAACCCACACAGAGGCCTATTGCAAATAATTAGTACATCGTGTGTGGAAGGTACAAAACCCGCACCTCTTGACGTTGGATGAAAGCTCGTGGCTCAAGACCGCACGCCTGTCCAGAATTGAACTTTGGCTGCGTTCTATAAGCGCAAAGCTCGGCCCACACGCGTGCCAACGTCTTTCGAATATTGGCGACTTCTGTTCAAGGAATCTGCTATAGCCTCAGCACGCTGCTATAACCATCCACTAAGGCCTGTAGAAGTAGACCTCGTACCGAATACAGAGAGTTCTGCTAGACGCTCCATAGGCAGATCGTTGAGTAGCGGTGGTTGTAAAGGTCGGATGAGGTTGCGAGCCCCAGACGCAGGCGATATTCGAACATCGGTTCACAGTCGAACAGAACTTGTGCGAGCTATCTGAGTCTTCAATATCGTGGTAGACGGGTATCGTCGCTGAATGTCATGGTGGTGGTTCGGGTTCAAGAGCGATGCGCGTCGCTGTCACACCGCGCTGTCACATTTTGCTCCTTGACCTCTTACATCCATCAGTAGCATCGAGTCGTCACCCAGAGTATTGAACCGCTTTAATGGCGCTCACGTGTACTGTGCGCTAGCTGTGGATATATCTCAGTACTTGCGGTGGACGAAGAAAGGGGATCTCGTTCTCCGCAGACGCTTCTTTGTCTCATCCTTTCTGGTTTATTCTACAACTCACCGTCAAGCTCGGGCCGCACGTATTGGGACTCGAGACCATCTACCACCGGCGCGCTTGTCCTGCTTCCAGGCCGTGCATCCCGCCGACGACTCTGCTGCGTCTCCAGGGCACTCTACACACAACTCTCCCCGCGTCTTTGACTCTACTCTCCTCGCCTTCATCTCTCCTAGTCGGGCCTTACGTACTATAGCTCTATGGTCCTCCTTTTCAAGATCCCGTTCCAGAGCTGCGCGCTCCGTTATCGAACCAGTCGTACCCTTTTCCAGCATCGCTCGCATCCTGCGAGTGAATGTCCGCATGCGCGCTCCACTCTTTGCGCACAGGAAGTTGCTTCTCCTCCTCCTCCTCATACTCGGAGCTACTGTCGTTCTACGCTCGGTAGGGCCTTCACAAGCGTCCGGTCTCGACTTTACGATCTGCTGGCAGGCCGCTCTCTGGTATCACCAAGATCTCGTGATGTCTACTTCTGTGAGATGAATCTCGTGCAGGTATAATGCCGACGATATACTTGTCCCTTTATATCCCACTTGGCCTGCATAGCAATTGCGCTCGATGAAGCCGTGTTGCCCTGCTCGCAACTCAGTAGGGTAGGATATGATAGCGCGACTCGACCATGCGTAGCAGATGATGAAAGCGACCTCACGAACCGATGGGCGACACATTGCCCGCTTCGAGCGAACGATTTATAGGCTCCCCGGGCCTTCTGAGCCGTGTACAGTAACTCAGGACGGTTCCGGTCCGTTAATCTTGCTTATATCCCCCGCGACACACGGTACGTCTGTCCTTTCACGACAACGATGCAACTCCTCTCTGTTTATGAGTTTCCCGGACCGCCGGGATGATCATGATACGCAACCACCAAAGCTCTGTTTCGGTCGGCAATACGGTCGGTCGTCCTCAATCTGCATGAATATTGTAAACATCCGCTGTCAAAGCGTAGAAGCAGATGATGAGAGCGAACGTGGGGTGTACATGTTACGGACCATGAATTCTCGTTCTTTATACCTGTGCTTCGGAGGACTGGCAGGACCTTCGCTTTGAATCTCCTGCCAGCTGCTATCACGGATGCTCTGACCGGGACGAATCGGCCCTGTGACGGTGCGCACTACCGCAGCAAGCTCATCGGTGCGAGGTCCTGTCTTCCTTGTAGCATGGTTGGCCACGATTAGCATCTGACGAGCTTGGGAGTCAAGTCCACCAGGTGAGGAGTCAGACAATCTGAGGACCGCTGGAGCTGTTAAGTAACAGTGAAAGCGCTTGCTGAAGCTATCGACCCCTCCATAGCAAGCAAGTTGGCGAGTTCTACCAGATCGTGTCTGCGCTGGCACGCGACACACGTGACGTCCAATCACGTGACAGTCGCGGTACTTGACGCAAGCAGCAATCCTCGATTCCTCAGCGTTCTGCTCCTGCGCTCGACTTCGCGAGATCCGCACCGCGTGAGGCGCACTTGTCTTCCTCATATCACGGTTGCCCGTAAATACGGTCCCTTACTTCACGTCTGAAGAGCTTGAGAGACAAATCTGACCTCCACCAGGCGAGGAGTTGGAAGATATAAGGACAGCTGCAACTATTACAGTGCATACATAAGGGGGAATGCGCTTACTGAAGCTGTCTGACCTGAGCCCATTGTCGAGTGCAGGAATTTTCTAGATTCGTCGTCGAACGCTCGTCAGATGCTGTAGAAACGTATCCGGGACCCAGGAAGACATTGCGCTGGAGACTTCAAGTTCGCGGTGCAACCCCTATTCGAGGGGGACAAAAAGACGCCGGCCGACGCCGCTAACGCGCGCCGCTCTTGGACCCGAACACTCACCATGGCCGTCTTCTCGAAACTGCCGGTGGAAATGCTGGACGCCGTGCTCAGGGAGATCGACGACTTCGACACGCTCCTCGCCGCTGCCCTCACGCACAAACTCTGGTGGTTCATCTACCTCAAATTCAAGGTCTTCATCGACCGCGCCGTGCTGGAGAATAACCTCGGACGCGAGGTGCTCGACGCCGCGCTGCGCGCCATCAAACTCAAGGTCTGGGTGCCGACGTTCCAGTATGTGCCGGGCCAGCCCAGCTTGGTCAAGATCGTCAAGGAGGACTTCGCAGAGCGCCGGATGGGCAGCGCGAGAATAACCAACGCCGAGTACGACGTTCTGTTCGAGCGCGCGCGGGTCAGCGACCAGCTGGAGCGCGTCTTCAGCCGTCGGTACGTTTTGGGCCCTCGTTGTCGTCGTTGTCGTCGACCCCTGACTCCTTTTGCTCGTCGCAGGTGCAAGGACCGGCTCACGCAGCGCACGAGCCGCCTCTCGCCCGCCGAGCGCGAGCTATTCCGAATCTCTCTTCATCGGCTCTGGCTTTTCAGTTTGTTCGCCGGCGATACCTGCATCCTCGTCGACGCCACCAACAGCCCTCTCTTCAGGCGACCCGAGTTCCGCCAGGAGCTGTTCTACGACTCCTACAGGCCGCAGGAGGTGTACCACCTCCACGTCCTAATAGCGTTCATGGAAAAGCTCGTATGCGAGTGCCAGTCCCCGCAATCGCCCAACACCAGTTCGTAGAGTTCTCCGTCTCGTCGTCGCGCGAGCTGACCCGTGCCAGCCTTCGTTCGCATGAAGGTTATCGCCAGTGGACCGGACAGCGTTCTGCAGGTCTACAAGACGCCCGAAGCCTGGAAGACGATCCTCAATCCCGTCGCGGGGATCGTTGGCTGTGATCCAAGAGGTTGGAGGGACGACATACACTCCATCTTCGCGGCGCCCGCGCTACCGCAGTCGACCGCACCAGCTGGCAGGATCCCGCGCCGTTTCGCGTCCATCATCACCGCCCCTGCAGCCCCGTTCCCGAAGTGTGCGTTCCAATGCGTCAGTCGTCGTCGCCGCGCTGACTCATTTCCCTTCCAGGTTGGAAGTGCAAGGCTCGTCCTGGCCCCCGCTTGTGGAACGATGAAAGTACGTAACCCGTTTCCTTCTACGCAACCCGTGCTCACATCTTGCGCGTAGATTGGGACCATCTGCCGCTCAATTTTCGCCTCGACGACACCTTCGCGGACTGGTTAGCGGGAGATCTTAGCCACAACCGTTGCGAGCGGGCGCTGCTCCTCGCTTATCTCGGCATCACCGACACGAACGCGCCCCAGAACATTCATCGTGCTCCCAAGAAGCGCCGCGCCGTCAAATATCTCGAGCCCGTTCCCGGAATGACTATCCAGCGCATGATGCAGGCAATCTTCGACCTCGACCCGCGCCCGCAGAGCGAAAGAGACGCGGATTCCGTGCCACTTGGGCCGGACGAGTTCGCGGGCGTGACGACCAAGAGTCTCCTCTGTCTGGAGTGCCTGTCCAAGTTGATCAAGTCGCGGTTGTGGATCTGGTGGCTTCGGGTAAAGGACGAGAAGTCGAAGACCGAGGCGGACAAGGACAATTGTTGGTGCGTCGCGTCTTGGCCATCCTTCACTGCGTCTCGCTGTACTCAACAACTACATCAGGTACGGCTATGTATGCCGTCTGCAGGCCTTCAAACCTGATCACGCCGCACGCTTGAATGTACGTCTCCACTGCACTCCTTCGTGCTTCCTCGTCTGACGTTACGTTTGCGTAGCACGCCTGTCGCAGCACCTGGGATGTGCGCAAGGCTCGGAAGGATGAGGAGCGGGCCCGGCGGCGCGCAGTGGTGGACGAGCGGGAGCGGCAGCATGAGGAGGCGGAGGTGGACTTGGGTCTCTTCCTGGAGACCGCGTCTGCCCCGACTACCGCACCCTACCTCGGCTTCCTCCAGTTCCTCGGTTTCCGCGCCCCCAATTAGCTCCTTTCAGGCTGCGTTTCTTCCTCTGCATTCCTCGTCGTCCCGTCCCTTCCTCTGCATCTTCGTCTCTTCCCGTCCAAGAGTTCCACATCCAACACACACACACACACAAAACACATCCCCATTTCCTGCATACTCTCCAACCTCGCGTGATAGAGCGTCCGGTGTTTCTTTCGTACTCTCCCTCTCTCCGTCGCGTCCAACCGCACTACCACGAAACTACTCTCGCGTCCCGGCTTCGCCTCCCCTCTTCCATACTCTCCCTCAATCGCATCTGTATCGCTAGCGCTATCCGTCTCCACCCGCGCGTGTTTCCTTAGCATTGTATTTCCTGTAGCTCGCGTTCCGGATCCCGTCCATCCTACAAATACGACATCATCTTCATAGCGGACAACGCGCCACTCGACGTAGTCGTAATAGGACATCGACCTCTAGGAGTCAAACGCTGCTTGAACGCGCGTCCGACGTGACGCTCTAGATTTAGTAGCATCGAAATGCGTGTCCGCGCAACGAGCTCGCCACGTCTGGCTGTCCACTCCAGCTCGCCGCAAGTAACACGACACGACCGCCGGCTGCTAGCCACGCGCCGTCTCGCAAATTCGGGCCAAAATGCAGTCCGTTAAGCATATGGAGCGACCCAAATGTTACTAATGTCGTGTACATCGTCTCCCGAGTCGACGCGTTGTGTATTCTGCAAGTAAGGAGTTAGCCTCCAAGCAGGTCTGCGAACATGGACATACCGTAGATTGAAGAATTGTAATTGTAATTTGTTGCCGGCCAGCGAAGAGGGACAAGCCACAAGGCGTCTCACACCAACGCTTATCGAGCCCGGGTATGCGTAGTGAGGAACTAGTCTCGCACCCCTACACCCGACCAGAGGCAAGGAAGGAAACGCGGTTGAATCTCCGAGAAAGCAGCTCGGAACACGGACCGGAGTCAACCTCAGGCTCTTGACCGCGACCTTCATGTGCGCCGGACTCCGTTGCGGATGTTAGGCGCCCACACATGGAGGTAGTCGCTGAAATCGTAGACTCCGTTGCGGATGTTAACGGTGGATGCGCACGCTGAAGCCCTCGCGCCTTTTGCGCAACACTTTTCTGGTACAAGCTAGTTGTCGCCGCACATCAGAGCTGTGTCTGTGTCTCGTGTCCGCGCGCGCGCAGGCGCATCGTGACTTGCTCGCGACACGCGCCATCTCTTTCGAACGCGTGACTCCAGATCACGTGATCGCCACTTCCCTGGAATGTGCCAACTCCCCGAACGACAAGGGAATCCGTTGAGTTGTGCATATGCAAACTCCTTCTCTCGCACTCTGCTCGCGTCGGGTGGTTTATTGTCGTCCTGTTCTAATTCGTGCAGGCCACATCAGTGCTCATCGACGTCTTCGGTATGTCCGCAATCCGACTTGTACATATCACAGCGCTCTAAGAGCTAAGACCCGTTCCGGTCGGCCTACCTTAGGGGTTTGAGGGGTCGGATGGGGTCTTAGCCTAACAGTAAGAATGTAGTATAGCCCGTGTAAACATCATGTTAGCAGATGATGAGAGCTTGGTGCGCTGCTGGTATTGCTATTTCTGTCTGCTGCGTACGATGAGCTCTTATAAGACTTGGGGACCGGGTCTCGGGATCTCTTGCCTCATTCCCCTCGGTAGGAGTCCTTCTCGCATCTGTATGTTCCGTGGATCGTCGAATCGCGGCGTATGTGAGTAGACCCCTGATTCATTCTGTGCCGCAGTCAGAGTCAGTCATCCAAGTGGATATTCTTGCCCGGAATCTCCTGGCTGGCTGCCGCGCTCGGGTCCAGTAGCTCACGTTCCTCGAAGATGTAGCGAGGGTCGCGCTTCCATCCCCGAGGGGCAGTGAGATTTCGAGCTGCCTTGGCATTGGCACGTCGCGGGACAGCATCGAATTCTTCTTTCCAGTTCTGTGAGCGTCTTGTAGACCGAGCGAAAACGACCTCCGGGCCACAAACAATGAACTTCGTTCGTATCATCCTGTAGACGGCACGTAAGCAGATGACGAGAGCGAGATTTGCGATTGAGGCATGGCCAATCCACCCTCGACTTGAACTGCTATTTATCCATGTGGCGCGTACAACAGAGTAATGCTGATTTGGCGGCCTACGGACTTCGTTCCGGACGCAGACGTCCAGACGGTCCGGAACTTCGGACTATTGGTCCGTGTCACGAAGAACGTTTCGGAGGGACAGTACTCCGGACCATGGGTATACAGCGCTGCTCTAGATGGGGACGGAAGTCACGGCGATGGTACCTTCAAGTTTGCGTCCACGCTCAATCGCAACCGCCGCATACATTGGCCGCCAACGAGTGTGCGTTGTATTGCTCTCCAAATGATATACCAGACAGTGCGCGGAGGTGATAATTTCCGGCAGTAATGGACGCAGAAGTAACGAGACGGCTAAGACGCCGAACTCGCGGATGAGCGACTTGAGCGGTGTACTTTCCCGTCGCAATTTCACGTCCACGACATTGCATCGCGAAAATGGTTCTATGCTCCAGAGACAAGCGCACGCTCCAGATGCTCTGAGAGGTCTGAGACTGTCTGAGAGCATCAGGACCTGTCGGCCAGACATCTCTGGACACAAGCTACAGCTCTGAGAAGTCTCAGACCTCTGGGGAGCATCAGGAACGTCTGGAGTATAGAACCATTTTCGCGATGTGGTGTCATTGACTTGGCATAGATAGGTCTTGACGCTGCTGAGGTTAACGCGGAGGGGGCTCGGCAATGATGTCCTGCAAGAAGGAGGAGGCACATCGTTGATGTCGATGGGCGCGACCGAATGAGAAGGATGACCTGGATGAGATGCGTAATAGTCCTCACGGCTGCAGCAATAGCTTCTTATAGATCTCACTCGAGCCCGTCTGTTGCCACTGTTGCAATGGATCCACCGGAAGGTCAGGACAGGCTGAACAGACTCACTGCAAACAAACACACAGATCTCCCATATGGCACTGTACTTATGATGAAGCAAGTTCATTCTCTCTACTGCTCGGGTAGCGGTTGCTGCAGCCGTGAGGACTATTACGCATCTCATCCAGGTCCTCCTTCTCATTCGGTCGCGCCCATCGACATCAACGATGTGCCTCCTCCTTCTTGCAGGACATCATTGCCGAGCCCCCTCCGCGTTAACCTCGGCAGCGTCAGGGCATACACTGGCCAGAAACGCGCCGGTGGATGCCGGTGGCGCTCTCTTTCCCGTACCCCCACCATGTCGCCCCTTGACCGTCTCCCGGTAGAGCTCCTCCTCGAAATACTCAAGCTCTGCGACACGTTGGCGACAGTCGTGGCCGCCGCGCAATCGCATCGGCGCTGGCGCAATATCTACTACGAAAAAGAAAACAAGGATATCGTCGACCGCCACGTCTTCGTCAACCGCATAGGACGCAGAGTCGCCGCCGCCGCGCTGTGCGGCATCCGAATTCATGCGTTCATGTCCACATTCCGCGACCCCGAGCCTGGCGAGCCGAGCTTCGTCGAGATCGTGCGGGAGCGCTTCAGCGAGGCCAGCATCCTCGACGAGGACATCACTGCCGCCGAGTTTTCCATTCTTCGCGAGCGCGTGCGCGTCTGCGAAAAGCTCGAGGATATCTACCTTCATAGGTGCGTGTGTGCTCTCTCAACACCCAAGTCTGACCCCTTTTCTCCGTCGTAGGCGGCGTAACGTACGCCATCCGGATCGCATGGGCTCCTTGTCGCCTGCCGAGTCCGACGCCTTTCGGCTGACCGTACATCGCCTGTGGCTGTTCAGCTCCTTCTCGCGCAAAGGCAGCCCCATCCTCAACGCCTTCTCGAAGCGCGAGGTCCGTGCGGCTGTGTTCTACAGCGCGTACACGCCGCAAGAGCTCTACAACATTCATTCCGTCATCGACTGGATGTACCACGTCGTTGAGAGATGCGATTGGTATTACAGATGTTCGTTGTCACCTTCTCCGTCCTTTCGTTGCTGACCCGTACCGCTTAGTTACAGGTTTCCTTCGCATGCAAATCATCGTAGGCGGGCCGGAGGTGGTGCTCAAGGTCCACGAGTGTCCGAAGTACTCGAGGGAGATCTTGGGTGCGGTTCGGGGACTTGTCAAAGCCGACCCCGACGGATGGGCCAACGACATCTTCAAGGTTCTCATGCAGTTTGGGGGGAGGGTGGTGTCCCGCGAGGTTCCCGCCGGCATTGTGCAAATTGTCGTATCCCCCGAAATACCCGAGTTCGCATGTGCGTTCAATTGCCTCGGTCGTCTTCATCACGCATCTTGCTGATGAGTTCCCTTCCAGGTGGCAGGTGTGCAGCGCGCCCAGGCTTACGCCTCTGGAACTGGGAAAGTACGTCGTAACCATTCCATCCTCGTCCACTTGCGACTCGTGCTCACGCGATGTACGCGTAGATTGGAGGCATGCTCAGCTCAACCTCCGAATCGACTCGCTCTCGGATTGGCTCGCGGGTAACCTGAAGCACAACCTTCACGAACGCTCTTTGTTCATGGGGCACGCTTCCTTCTATCATGATGATCAGACAATGCCACACCTGCTGCTGCCAGACCTGTTTGACGAGGACCCGCGCCCAACGTGCAAGCGGGAGGAGAAGTGCCTGCTCCTCGGGCCGGATGAGTTCGACAACATCGAGGACACCACGTTTCTCTGCGACGCATGCCTCGAACAAATGATAAAGTCGCGCCTCTGGATCTGGTGGCTGCGCACCAAGGAGAGGGACTTCCCCAGTGAGCTTCGAGTTGATTGCCCGTACGTCTCAACTCTTGCTTCCTTGGTTGCGCGCGGGTAACTAAAAGCCGTGTCAGGGACGGCCTCGAGTGTCTTCAGCAGTCGTACGACCGTGGTCACGCCGCTTCCTTTAACGTACGCCGCCGTTGCACTGCGACAAGCTGTCCTGACTGACTTGAAATGCCTTTGTGCAGCACGCCTGTCATAGTGCCCGGGATGTTCTTCAAGCTCGTATCCAGGCTCGTATCCTCGAGGAGAAAGAGGAGACAGAGGTCGAAGCTATTCTGCGCTAAGAGGGTGCGCCCCGCGTCGTCGAGACGCATTGTACTTCTTTGCCCACTGCGGTGCATACTGCGCGCACTAGGGTGGAACGACATCGGTAAACAGGCTCGCATTCTGGCTGCTTCTGTCTTCTTTGCCTCGCCCCGTTTCGAAATCTCGTCCGCGTACACCGTTCACTCGTCCCGTTTTCTGTCCCATCTTCCTCCATCGTATTTGATTTGTAGCGTTAGCATCATACCTCTCCACTCGCACGCGTCTCCCGCCCCGTTTGTCACATTCTCTGTTGCATCTTTCCCGTCCCAGTCATGTAGAGTAATAGTACTGCCTGAGTTCAAGCTCTGTACTTGCAGCATCTTACTCTACGAGAACATGTATAAACTTGAACATCCTCAAAGCGAGAGACAGGACCAATATGATCAGGTGCATCCGACTCGGAGGAAGGAACCGGTCACTCCTGAGTGCTGACAGTGCACGGCTGTGGGTCTCTCGATTATCCGACCAATTGGGATCATATGGAGAGACCTAGTACTAAGCTTCTGGGGACTCGGATTAGACTCGGATAGAGATGAACTTCTTCGTCGCGCCCGAAAGGTAGGTAGGTAGGTAGGTAGATTCGGAGCTGATGGGCCTACATAGACTGCCTCCGCTTCGGAAAGATACATGATGCCGAGACATAAAACTGCCGAGACAGAGCACATATCCTCCGGAAAACCAACCCTCCCACCCAGTGCAACAACCATCCTGCGCGGTAGATGTTCCCACCCCAGCTAGAGTCGCCAAACCTCGCTAAGTGATAAGACGGACACTGTCACTGGCCCAAGAATGAAATCAGGCAGGCAGCACAGGTAAAACCCAAAACCCAGTGGGAAAAAAGGGATGAGAGTATGGTCCCCCACGCTCTCACATAACTCCCTGGCTACCATGACAGCTCCGTACTTGTCACATGCAAGGCATACGTGCTCACACTAAGATGGGAGACAACGCCTCTCGCCATCCGATAGTTGCACACTCAGTTTGCACCTGGCACGTCACGGCGCGGGCAGCATCTGAATGTGGTCGGATCTCCCGACCACAAGCCCCCAAAATTCTCAGTTGCTTCGCTGGGTCCAGTGCTCATATAAGGACGTGCTTTAAGAACAGTCATGACACAGCACGGAAAGTACTGCACCTGACCGCCCTTCGAGCGGCGGACCGAAGCATGCACATGAGTCATAACCATGACGCGCGGTAAGACTCGCCGTGCAAAAAATAGAAGATGTCATATTGGCAAGAATGACGGCATGCGGGGCGATGATGCTATCCGGAGTTGCCCGGGAGCTGTACAGTGCGGCCGAAATAGGAAATCAACGAAAGGGCGCAGTCGTCGACGGCGAGGCCACGGTCGAGCCACGGTCGGCGATGTACATGGGTCGAGGGGTGCGCTATACGCGGAGTCTCATGAGCGAGCAAGGGTCCTGAATGCGTCGCCTATGCAAAACGACGGCATGCGGATTCCGGGACGAAACCGTTGGCGGCAGCGACGCGTGGCCTCCTTAAGAGGTACCTAACTCGCATAGGCGCAGATAGGGAGGGCGACGAGGGACGCAGTGCGTGCTCTATCGCGCTCCACGTTGGTGGATACAACAAACGGCGGTGCGAGGGGCGGCGAGGGACAGCTGCTTTGCCGCAGCTGTGCTCTGCTCGAGCTCGACACGGGCCGGCGCACACCACAAGAGGGCGACGACTTGACAGAGCGCACGCGGGCACGAGGCGCGAAAGCGTGGCGGGGCAAATGCGTGGGCGAGGAACGGCGAGTAACGACGAGTTCGCAGCATAGCCGGGCTCGCGCGTGCTCTACCGTGCTCTACACAGGCTGGACAGCGCCGGGCTGTCGAGACGTGGGCAGAAAGGGCCTCAAGATCAAGCCAGTGGGCCCAAAGGTCGTGGTCAAGAGCAGGTCTGGTCCCAACACCCTCAGTCATTTCACGCCGGAAATACCCTGCGCCCGCGCTCTGCGACGAATAACCCATGCTTCTCTATGTCTCATAATGAACGGCCCGCAGCACCACACTGCTAATCGTCCTTACAGTCAAGGGAAGCTGGCATCAGCGTTGGTAACTGCATAATCCACTGTGTGGCCTGAAGCAGCTGGTTCCCCAGTGTGGGCTGCATAGGAATCACTGTGGGCAAACAATCCGGGGCATTTGCCCCGGAAGCCGTGCGACTTACCGCGTTACCCCGGAGACCGGGGCGTCTCGTGAAAGTGCCGGCGGCGAGACTTGGTCTGGCCGCCGTGGCGATTTCCCTCTCTCGCACTTCTGCCACATCCACAACGAAGGCAAGTATCTTACAGACTATTACATGCATGTGTACTCTTTCAGTAATACACGTAATTACGATGCAACAGTACTGCGCCTCACACCAAACGCTACCTTGGGCTTGGACGGTGAAACCCAAACTTCATGTCCAGTACACGCTATGGCGAAGTATTGAATACTGAAACTTACTCACTGAAATGAGATATATGCGATGTCCGTCCTATACATAGACCGAGCTCTGTAAGATGCCATCCTCTCGTCTTGCGTCCAGCCGACGTCGAGGCCGACATTCGGAGTGCTTTCGAACTCCGTTCCGAGCGCGCTCGTCTCCTGACGTCGTCGGTCCCGCTGCACACAGGCCGCACCACCTCACCCACAGTCCTGGCACCGCGCTTGGGCACTTCTTTGCAACCTGCACGACCCCTAGAGCTCTTTCCGAGGTTGCGATGGCTTTGTCGGACTCGTGGACGTGCCATCGTAGGACGAGGGCAACGTGCGCATCAGCGCGAGACCACCTCGCACGAGGGCGCGTCACATCGCCTCAGCCTGCGGTTGCACGCACTCTCTACATGTTGCGTATGCATACTGGTCAACGGCGCATCCTCACGCGCTTCGCACTCGACTCGAAGGCCAAAGTTGCGTCAAGTTCTCAGTCTTGGCGCGGCAGACGTGCGGCATGTGCGTACACAAATAATTGGGTCTCTTATATTCTGCCGCGCAGTGCCGCGCATCGCCGCGCAGGGGCTATGTAGTGCCGCGCAGTGCCGCGTCAGGCCAGAAAGGCCATATCTTGCCTCTCGGGCCTCTGTACTCAACCAGAAGAACTTCTAGAGAGTTGCCGGGGCCTGTGTTGTACTGCTGTGAAGTGGACAAACAAAGATAAACACCTCGTGTGTTTGGGCAATCCCCAGACCAACACTGGTCTATTCCCAATGTATGACATCTTGGAGCCTATTGTAATGTAGGAACACCCTGATTGGTAGCTGTTAGACCTCTTGAATGGAAAAGAAGTGTCTTATTCACTGTTATACCCATGTAAGGTAGTCTTGTGATGCTGTAGTGAAGTTCTAAAGCCTTTCAGGGACCCCTCAGGTAAATAGAAGCATAGCAGAGCAGCTAGGGTGGTCTAGAACTCTATGGGAGAGGTAATGTCAGTGGTTTGAAGTCTCTGGACCACTGCCGCGCAAGTGCCGCGCCATCACCAAAAGTGCCGCGCAACTGCCGCGCAATCAAGAAAAGTGCCGCGCAGGAACCGGAAGTGCCGCACAATCAAGAAAAGTGCCGCGCAGGAACCGGAAGTGCCGCGCAGGAACCAGAAGTGCCGCGCAGGAACCAAGACTGCCGCGCAGATGCTGTGCAAGTGCCGCAGCGGCTGTGCTAATGCCACGCCTACAGGCTATAGCATACTGTAGTCTCAGGCTATAGCTACTGGGTGACAGTCCTCATGCCTCTTAGGGTAGCTTACCACCCCTTGCCCTGCACAGATAGTGTCCCAGGCACTGAGTGATTGAAATAATACTCAAGGACTGATAATAGGCCTCAATAGAGCCTCACACCACTATGAACAAACAACAATTAGTATCATTGGCCAGTAGGGGCTGGGGTGTTTATGGGTTTGCCCCTATAGGCACAGGAAACAAGGATGTCCACCCACAGCATGAATACTTGAACACTAACAGTGATTCAGCCTGATAAGGATTATAATCTACCTCTGTCAATGCTTAGATATAGGAGTAGTGCCACATACAATAATCCTGTGTAGCACATGGATGGCTGTACTATGCACAGTACTTGTGTTTCTTGACCTGCCAGGGACTGCCGCGCAGTGCCGCGCAGGGGCTATGCAGTGCCGCACAGTGCCGCGTAGGGTCCGCGCTACTGCCGCGCAGCAATCCTCACAAGTGCCACGCGCATGTGGGCAATCATCATATAACTTGATAGAAATAACTGAGACTCTCATGGAGGGTATACCACAGCTATCCTAGGACCCTTCTCACCCTACATATGTGGGTTCTAAGGGGTGAGAGTGAAGGGAGTGAGTGCTATAGCCCTGCGCGGCACTACGCAGCACTGTGCGGCACTTGCGCGGCAGAATATGTAGGCCCAAATAATTGGTGACTCACAAGAACGTACCCGAGGTTCCCCGACTCTAGGCGGTCGCGACCGTTTGCTGGCGAGACCCAGGTTCCGCTACCTGATATAAGAGCGGTGACGACTCCCTACTTTCGCCAACGCCATGTTTGTCGCAACCGATCTGGATATATCAGCTTGGCGCGAACTATTGGATGCGTCGACACCACAACAGGCGGTCTGCGCGATGTGTGGTACGTAGTACTTCTACTTATACCGTCTGGTCATCACCTCATGTGTACGCGCACTTGCAGACAGAAGACTACATATTACGGGTCTTTGTATGTGGCATATTCTTTCTTCATTCCGCATCGACTCTGTTCTTAACTCTTGCTGTCTGCAGGTTCTCCAGGACAAGCCGAGGTGTGGCCCCGGACGAGCAAGTCTCGATCTGCTGGATCCGGAGAGCTCCGTCCGTCCGTGTAAGGATTCGGTTTCGGAGCTAACGGTGCACTCGCGGCGGTGACGCCGCCGCTCGTGCCACCTCGCTCACTCACGGGGACTTGTAGTTGGTTTCCTTCGCATGTAGGCTCGTCCCCCAACTTTCCGTCGAGTCATGTACGCCGGGGCCGTACTATGACTCGTCTACTCATGTATGTATAAGTAGCGGCGGAACTCCCGAGCGGAGTTCCCCAGTTCTTGCTTTCAAGAGAGTACCTTCGCCACTCACGACTCAGAGCGTGCGACGCTCTTCGACAGCAAGACTCTTCCGCAAGAGCCCGGTAAGCCCGTACTCTTACATTTTTTGAGTGTCTTTACTTTTCTCTGGATATTACTCACGACCCGCGCAGAGGACTGATCACCCTCTCCGCTATGGTCGACACCCACACCACCACCAACACTTCGTCGTCGCCGAGCGCGCTCACGGCCGCTCAGCACGCGCTCCTGGACGCTAGCTTATTCCAGGTGCGTTCGTTGCTGACCGGTACCGAGACTCGCGTTGACTCGGCCAACGACACCGCGGGCAACAACCCCGACGACGACCAGCTGCAGACGGTCGCCGCCAACGCGAACCCAGCTCGGGTCTCGCACCCAATAGGATACGACGGCGCGCAGAAACAGTGCGAGCGTGCAGGAGCGCGAGGACGCCAGGAAGCGCGCGTGATGTCGCCATACCACCGTCTAAGACGGCTTGCTCGTCGCGCAACGTCGGCGCCGCCGATACCATTCAGGACGAGGGCGCATCTGGAGGGCGTAAGGACGCCAATGACGACGTGTTCGTCTGCTAAGGTCAGTAGGGTCGAGTATGGCTCCCCATTCCAGAGCTTATTCTCTGCTTTACAGCACGAGGTCGAGCATGGCTCCCTCCATTTATTGTCTGTGGTCGAGCGCGGCTCCCCAGAAATGTCAGCGGTCGAGCGCGGCTCCCGCGGCGAGGTCGAGCACGGCTCCCCGCACAGTCTCCCGGTTGAGCACGGCTCCCGATTTCTGGTGGTAGAGCGCGGCTCCCCCAATGCTTTCAGCGGCGAGTACGGCTCGCCACATGCCACAGCATTCGTTAACGCTACGCAGGATTTCGTGCGCACTGCCCATGGACACACACCAGAAGATACGCCGTTCATCGCGAACGGCGGAAGCGTCGATACTGCTTACCGTTGCCTGCAGGAGGTCAAATCGACCGCACACGATGTTTATTCGGCGCCCACTACCTTGAGCGTCGAGCTCGAGATGGAGGGCGCGTGCACACGCCAGACGGCGCAACTGCTTTTCGATTCTTCAATAGGTAAGTATCCCGTGCGGGTCGAGCAAGGCTCCCCGACGGTTTTAGCGATTGAGCTCGGCTCTCGCGGCGAGGTCGAGCAAGGCTCCCTGCCAGAGGTTGAGCAAGGCTCCCTTCGGATTGAGCAAGGCTCTCCTATGTCTAATCATCTTACAGATGCGTTGTATAACTACACGCGGAGAACACCAGAACCTGGTACGCACTCCGATGCGGATGCGGACAGCGTCGCTGACCCCGATGCTAGTGATCCGCGCGTAAAGCGCGACCTGCAGCCGTACGTCGGGCCAGCAGCCGATGGACGCGTTGTCAAAGTATCTACATTACGCGATCGCGAGATCTGGA
This sequence comes from Exidia glandulosa HHB12029, assembly GCA_001632375.1. Taxonomy (NCBI): domain Eukaryota; kingdom Fungi; phylum Basidiomycota; class Agaricomycetes; order Auriculariales; family Exidiaceae; genus Exidia; species Exidia glandulosa. The sequence goes on from KV425996.1 coordinate 47,995, forward strand.
GGGCGCGCATGCCGGCGTTAGATCAGCGGACGTCGCCGCGGCGTGTTGTACGCCAGCGGCCGTATAGCTCATTGTGTCGGGAGGCGCTAGTAGCTGCGAGAAATAAATCTTCCCCGCCCCGTGTTGTGGTGTTCCGTAATGCAGACCGCCAGTATGACAAGAAAGAGGACGCAAGTGCGTCTCAGTTGGTAGCAAAAGAACAGCTGTTCATGCTACCCGAAATAACGGAGGTCAGCGCTGATTTTTGGTACGAGCTGCAAGCTTATGTTAGCAGCAGTGATGTCGAGGACGGCGTGAGGACCAGCATTGAAGATTACAGTGCGAGAGACAAATCGGAGGGAACAAGCTGTTCTGCCCAGTCTTCGGCTTGCCCAGACGTCGGACATGATGCATTCGACAACGGCGGGAACGACTTCGGTCATGAGCGCAGTATACGGGAAGTTATGGTCTATTCAATGGCCCCTGTAGGACGTCGACCTGGAGGGCGAGACAGAGAGTCTCAGCCGGTCCAGTCATCTTCACGGGTGAGGGAGATACATCACACGTTTGCTATTCCTGGCAGTTTTGAACCCCCACCGCGTGAGCGCCCTGCTCGTGTAACAGAGGAGCGAGCACGGTCAATGCCACCTCCGAGTGGGATCTTCGCAGATACACTGCCTCAGGAACGCACATCAAGGGTACGGAACACCTTGGAAGATTCCAGTTCAGAAGGAGATGGCAATGGACATCGGCCACCACCTCAGAGACTGGCTGAGCCACCGTCTCCACCAGACCCATGGGATGATAATGGGGGTGGGAGTGAAGGAGGAGGACCGTTTGGTCTTAATGCTGGACGGCCGCCGCCAGTCAATTTGCTAGGAGACATGAAGATAGAAATCCCAACATACTCGGGAGAGGCAGATCTCGATCTCTTCGACGCGTATATCGCAAAATGGGATTTCTGGTGCTCACTTAAGGGAATTCATGGCCGTAACGCTACGCTCCTGACGATGTATTCGCTGAAGGACAGAGCTCTGAAATGGTACATGCACTTCGTTGCACGACATGTGCACCGCTGGACCGTGAACCAGATCTATCAGGGACTATTTGAGGCATGCTTCCCCAGCGATTTCCGTGCGAAGCTCCGCGATAAGCTTATGAATATGACGCAGCAAAGACGCTCCGTCAAGGACTTCGCTCAGGACCTAAAGAATTTACGGATGCGATTCCCCGAGGTATCAGACTACGAGGTGAAGAAGATATTCTGGGACGGTGTAGATACTTACATCAGAATGTTCTGGCTTGAGAAGCGGAGGACCGTCGAATGGGATACCTTTGAGACCCTGCTAGATTACGCAGATCGCGCTGAGATGCGCGAGAATGAGTGGCTGAAGGAGCTGCAACGCGAGGAAAGGCCGCACTCGACTCAGCAGCACCGCCGCGGACAGACGCGACACCGGAGTCATACACAGCCGCAGGAAGACAGTGCTGGATCAGACACAGAGAGTCGGTTCACTGGGAGTGACTCAGAGGTGTTAGAGAACAATTTGGAGACGACAGAGAGCGACTCGGATCTAAGTAACAGCGGAGATGAAGGATCAGATGGGATAGACGACCCGCCCGTTTCTGAGTTACCTATAGGTACTTCGTTGACGAGACGTCAGGTAGCGGAGCACCGTGAGAACGGTCTGTGCTTCAACTGCCACAGAGAAGGACATCGAGTCAGAGACTGTCCGGAGTCAGACGAGGTCGAGAGTTCGGACTTAGAGGAGTCGAATGAAGATTCCGGGGCTGAAAGCAAAGTCTCAAGCTCTCTTCTAGAGATAGGCGTACAGTTGACTCGCAGGCAGCTGGCGGAGCACCGCAGGAGAAGATTATGCTTCAATTGTCATGAGGAGGGACATAGAGCGTTCGAGTGCCCGCAGATGGATTATGAAACGTCGGAAGAGGAAGAGGAAGAGGGATCTGAGCACAGAAGTGACACGGACGGCTCGGATTCATATGTGGAAAGGAGACAGAGAAGCTTCGTACCCTCTGCAGCAGTTAGAATTGTGGCGATTTCACCCGCAGATGCCGTCGCAGGTCTCGATATTGACGGAGGCCACATGTCCTCTGCGCCGCGATATCACACGCTGACGCGGAGCAGTGAGCAGGAACACGGTACGAAGCGTCCTGCGCATGGGCTAGCAAGTAGTGGATTTTATGATACACCTTTATCTTCGAATACTAACACAGTTCTCAGGTCGTTTGCAAAGACATCGGCGGTTCGGAGATCTCACCAGCATGGGAAGCAGCAGCAAGCGCTCGATTTTCGCGATGGAGAAAGTAGGAGAAGGGAATCTACTACGCAGGAACGCTGCCCTAAGGGCGGTTTCGACGCGCTCGGCACGCTCATGAGCACCCCGAGCGACACCTTTCCACGGGAACATGGCCAACACTACAACGAGGTTAGTGCAACTGCGGAGGGCGAGCTGTGCCTCGGCAACGCGTACGACGCTACTAGGGATGTATTTCGAGGTCAGACGAGTAGCAGTAGTACAGGGCGAATGGACACGGGTCCCGCTGCACGCAGTACCGAGGGCCATTCGGCTTTATCCTCCCTCGCGGGCGAGCTGGAGACGAATTAGGGAGTACTATCACAATTTGGAGGTGCAACACCTGTCTGCACGTTGCTCGGCAACGTGGGAGGGCGAGTGTAAGGATTCGGTTTCGGAGCTAACGGTGCACTCGCGGCGGTGACGCCGCCGCTCGTGCCACCTCGCTCACTCACGGGGACTTGTAGTTGGTT